>UXGD01001734.1:0-31770 GCA_900474315.1 Torymus auratus
TACTTCAAGAGTTAGATTAGAGGTAGGGTATAGAAATTTTAGAATTTTCGAGGAACCAAATGTTTTTTTTTTTTAATTTCGCGTACGTTTTTTTTTCCAGAAAACATTGAAAATCTTGATCAGAAACTTTTTTTCGTTTTATGCTTCAAAAAAACTTTTTTCGCACCATTTAGAATTAATTTGAATCCCTATACAGAAAATAAACTTTTTTTGAAAAAAAAGGGAGTTACAATAAATTTGTGAACCGGATACTTTTTAAAGGCGCAGGGATTTACCGAGACTCGCGGCTGTCAAAGTTTCGGAATGGAGAATCCTGAATATTGATACCCGCGGGCTATCGAGATTGTCAAATTGCTGTCGAATTTAAGACTATGGAAATTTCGCGGACGATAGTGTTTCGGCCTGTCAGTTCCCCTGAAATTCGGAATTTCGCAAAAAGAGATACACCGAACGTCCGAACCGCATTTCCTCTCTATCCTCTATCTATTTTCCGAAATTCATTTCGCTATATATAACGAGGCAGCATCGCCATTCTCGAACGTCAATCGGCTGAAACCCGAGCCGACAGTTAATACGCTCTCATACACGAACGTTTATCATTCGCCGTTCCAAAAACACCGATTCAATCAGCTCAGCACTACTATAAACTGCCACGCAATATATCCCCCTTTAATTACATCGCAATTTCAATTATTATACCAGAGACAGAGAGGGATAAACGCATCAAAGCGCGCCTCCATATATCGCGTTTCCCCGCGAGCTTATTAAACTCGAAACCCAGCCGTGTGTTCCATAAACAACAACAGGCGTAAATATCTCGTGTTCGCAGGTGGGAGACGTACAGCTTCAACTTGGGTGGAATCAGTCAGGATTTCGGCGTCGTCCTCGAGTTTCAGCTGCCGTTCGCCAACTCCAGCATCGCCATTGACAATGTCAGGTTGCTCAACTGCTTCCCGAAGGCGCGCAACTTCTTTCACGAGAATTGCAATACCAGCGCGGAGCTGTTCCGCTGCAATGACGGCAGCTGCCTCGTGCGCGATCATATGTGCGATCTAACGGCCGACTGCGCTGACGCTGAGGATGAGACCGGCGAGTGCGGTGAGTCTGTCATGAAGATTCGTCAAAAGTAGAGCGCATAAGTTGAGTTTTTTTAACTCTGTAATTGTTTTTTTTTTTTTTAAGTATGTTCTATGTATTAAACGGTCTCATTAGCTTTATGAAAAATAATGGTTACCGTGATATATATTATTTGTACCGTGAGAATTATTAGGCTGGAAAAACAACAATTTTATTCGCCGATTCTCTGATATACTTTGGGGATCAGCGTCACTCTCATAAAAATTACTGGCCTAGTTGGGAATTGATTTTTTAATAATAGTATCAAGAATATTCTTTCTCCAACTTCCTTACATTAAAAAAAAATGCTCCAATGATTCTTCTATGGAAGAAGCAAGCTCCTCTCAGCTCGAGTAAACATGCAACTAAACGAACCGTATTTTCCTCAAATTATAGATACACGCGATAATTATAAAAGTACCAACGGGAAAGAGACGCCTGGAAACGGAACAATTAACACCCCGCGTGCCCACCGTTTAGCCCGTAAAAAGATCCCTAATTCAAGAAAATCCAATCCTTCCCCGGTACGAGAAAGCTACTGTAATGAAATTAAATAGACGAATGTAGGTCGACTCTATATAGCTCCGTCATTAATTTCCAACTGCGTTTTTTACAATGTTATTATCCCACCTAGCAGAAGCTCCAAATTCGCGTCCCCTTTATTACATTCCCTTTTGTGCTCGTTATATACATATCACTTCCGAGTATACGTGTGAAGTAAACGAGAGTCAGAGAGTGATAAATTTCACAACGCGATCTAATTGCATCATCATCATCATCACGCGTCTCAAAATCACTCTACATTGTAACAAGCCGAGCTTTGATCCCCCTTCAAGACACAGCCCCGCGTCGATCATTACACTAGGAAAAATAACCCCCCGGCGTATGGACGAGCTTTGGTCCTATCCTGTCTCAAGGGATATCCCTGTGTATGTGTGAACATAGCGGGCAGCGATTTTGATAATGAAGGTGCCAATTACGCCCGGGGTTTCGAAATACACTCACATATATATATAGATGTACCTTATATACACGTACGTCCTACTTCCTGTGACGACGACAACGACGCCGGCGCAAACCCTCTAATTAAATTGTTTTTATTAGCTCTATCGATCGCTCGCTTATATAGATATATACATACACACCCACGCGAAAGAGAAAAACGCGCCGCTGCAGCGGCAATTCGATCTCGCTCTTGCAGGATGTATAGCGCTTTGATATTTACTTCGTTAGTGGAGGAGGCAATCGATGATGATGTTGATGAGCTTCACTTTGCCGTGACGCTCGCGTGTCGTTTATATAATAACGAACGACGATAATATCATGTTTTATTATATAATTTATTTAATCTCGCGCTTTTTTAGTGCGAGCGCGCGGGGCATGTTGCGGGTTTAATGTCTCGGAAAATTGTATTGTCGTGATTTATGGGACGCGCGCGTGCGCGCGAGCGAAAATAATCCGGACGGCGAAATTGTTAATAATGTTGTATAGAATTTGATAAAGCGAGAGTACCATGATGTGAGCAATATTTACTGACTTTAATTGCGATATTTACGATGATGCGCAAAGTGAAAATGTAATATTATTTTGGCGGTATATTGAACGTTGTGTATATATTTTGCGAAAAAATTAAGGATTAATGAATTATTTATTTAGATTAATATGGTGTCTGGATCATTTTCAATCGTGAAAACAGGCAAATTAATCGAGTGAAGCGTCAAATTTCATTTCTTTTTGCTTTGATTACTATATACGAGCATAGAGACATAATTAACTGTTGGCATATATTGGAGCAATAAATTACAGATCAATGGGTACCGACTGTACCGAGTGCTCATCATGTAATATCCGTTTTCAAATCGATTCTCAAAATATTTTAAAATTCCAATTAACAACCTTATAATGCGCAATATAATGGCAACCATGCATCTTTCATAACCACAATACCACGTAACCCACGGCATCCTCTCACTACTAAAAAAAAAACTCCATCATTCATCTCACCATTCACCAACTAGAAAAACCTGGTATATCGCATCGCGCACCTAAAAACCTTTCATCCATCATCCTTTCTTCGCGTCGTAAACGTCTAATATAATCAAACTACTCTACGTTGTGTGCGCGCAGACAAGCTGCCGGAGTACGCCAAGTGCAACTTCGAGGCCGGCTGGTGCGGCTGGAGCAACAACCTGCAGCAGCGGGTCAACTGGACCCTGCAGCGGGGATCATGGCCCGATCATACCTATCGCAACACCAGCGGTGAGTTTTTCCGATTGATTTCTTCTTTTTTTACGTTTGGTTGAAGGATATTGTTTTAGTTGTGTGTTTTGTTATAGGAGTGGAGTATAAGGGGTCAATTTTTTTTATACACTAAGAAAATTTGTTTTGTAAAGATTCATATACTGGTTCGTAACGCGGGGATGGGCTGTGAAAACCCAATGAACAGCCAAGATTTTTTGGCTAATTTTGCTAGAAATACCGTTAGAAAAATTTACTATATTTTTTCGTAAGATTTACCATAAAGTCTATAGTAATTTTTTGGGATTTCACAGTCATTACCGCTTTAAGAATCAGTATAATCATTTTCTCAAAACTATTTCTCTTCGTGTAGTAATATGGGCTATTGTTTTAATTAAAAAGTTGAACTGTTTCATTATAGTTTGACACTGAGAAAAAAATTCACTAGAGACAATGAAATATTTAATCATACAAATTAAAATTTGTTGAGTTAATCCCTAGAGATAATAAGAAATGTGGGGAAGCGTGCCAAAATATGAGAAAATTTTCGCGACATACACGCCACATTTCGCGTGAGTTATTATGAGGTTCAATCACCTGTGTAACTTTTTGATATTTGATCAGGGCAACACGAGAGCAAAACAATACAATATTTCTGTAATTATTGTCTCGCTCTTGTAAGTACTTAAAAATTTATCTCTGGTCTTGGTCTTGTCAGTCAATATGAAAAATATTATTGTCTTGTCTTGAAATTCTTGATCATATTAGAGTTACGCAGACGTGTGACAGTAAGCGAGTCAGTCAATCATTAGAAAAGGTCTCAAACCTAAATAAATTGAAATTTGATTTTTCCCGCCATATATGTGCCGCCAGTCAGAGTGTAGTTCGCGCGCTGCCGTCAGGCGGCTCACCCCTTCTATGTAGCCTCACGTATCTAAGTAAGTTGGCCCGAGGGGATATAGGAGCGCAGCACAAAGCTTGTCGGTAGATGGTTATCAGCAATTACTGAAGATTATTGAGTTAACAAAGGCGCCTTTGTGTGCGGGTTAAATAATTGTTTTTACTAAATTAGTTATTATGATTATTTCGATAAATTATTACGATTAGAAAAAGTTCACCACAATCTTGATATTGTATCGAAAACTGTATAGAAATATTGTATCGATTATTGCCTTGAATATTGAGGCAAGACAATACAATATCAAGATTAATCTTGCAGTTGCATATCTATACCTGGGGTCGTACATCACCATTATCATTCTGAAATATAAATAAGTTGTCTCGTTGGTGTTGGGACAGAGAAAGCACAACGTAACACAATATAAAGATTAATCTTGCTATACCCAGCCAGAAGCGGCCTGGACATGCGGCGGATCGTTGTTTGAGCAGATCTTGTATCGGGGAGATTCTCGCTGGTACTGTTTGCATGAAGGTTAAGACTTCATTCACCTGTAAAATAAAATAATTTAAATGTTTTATATGTGTATAAAATTAAAACAATTTGATTTAAAAAAATTTATGTTAAATTTTAAAACTTACGACGATATCAGATTCTTGTTGTGCTTGTCCTGGCTCCATATCGTTTTGATGACAGTGATACCACGTTACTAGGCGGCGCCGTCTCTCCCTGTTGCCTCACGTATCTAAGTAAGCCGGCTAGAGGGAACATAGGAGTCATCAACTACCGAAGTTTATTGAATTAATAAAGACCTTTGTGTGAGAGTTAAATAATTGTTTTTATTTAATTAGTTAATAATGATTATTTTGATAAATTATTACGATTAGAAAATCTCGTTATTTCTAAGACAAGACAAGATCTTTACATTCTTGACACCATAATCTTCATGTTGTATCGAAAACTGTATATAAATATTATATTGATTATTGTCTTGAATATTGAGGCAAGCCAATGCAATATCAAGATTAATCTTGCTATATCATGCAGTCCTATAACTAAGATCTAGTGTACACCACTTACCTAGTCATCTGATGCTGTGGTTATGCCAAATGTGATTAATGACGGTTAATTTGGAACCCGATTTACTACAAAAAGTGCATCTGACCATCGGTTAGGACTCCTCCCGATACTTGATTGTCCCTCTATCCTTATGCTTGTCCTCCCAGAGTTTTCTGATCTTGCCGATCGAAAACTTAGTATCTAGCGCTATATTTTCTAAAACCAAATCTGAATGAGAAAGGTCACACGAAATTGGCGCTTTTAGTTTTTCGTTTGAGGATAATATTAATCATGGCGGATGTAAACGTTTCGCGCGACAATAAAATGAATATTTAACAGCAGCCGTTTTATACAGGTACCAAATTGGAGCGTGTGCATGAAAAATTTAGCGCGTCCGGTAAATGGATCCTCGAGTGGAGGGCCAGATTTTGTAGCTGTTTGAACAAGCGTCGACTTTGTTTTTCATTATTTTTAGGACTATGGTAACCGTACAGAAAAGTGGAAGTAAGTCGTTGTTTACGCGTTAGAAGTGTCGATCAAGTACTCAGGATTTTACGTACGTTTATAAAGTGTTAAGTGGATCGTTGATGGGGTCGGGCCATTACATGTCAAAATTATTGGCAATGTTTTAAAAATATTATATAGTCGTGGTCAAATTTAATATTATTAAACCGTTTTCTGTTGCTTTTTCTTGCTTAAATGTCGTTTCTAAAGATAAGCAGCTCAATTTTACGAAAAAATTCTTACATTTAAAGTTGATATCATTACCCTAAGTTTAAAACCAGCTTTGATAAAAAAAAAAATTGGTACTTTCTTCCACTTCCAATCGGCCTAACCACTCGCAGGAGTACTTGAAAACACACAATAAACTTTCCGCCATCGCAATCGATGCGCGCATTGCGGCCGATTCCGCGCTGTATAGTTTTTCGCAACCGCGGGCGAGTCAACAAAGGGATGATTGATGAGCGACGGGTGGCAAGAAAAGTCGCGAGCTATAGAGTGCAGTAACAGACGCGTAATGGTTTTGAAATAGTAGCGCGGCCGCGCTCGTTACTTGCGTCAATTATCGCCGGAACGAGCCGCAATTGTCGGCGCGTCGTGAGAACCTTTATTTTTTACTCTATATAGACGCCCGATGATTGATAAAATGAAAAATTTATCCCCGAGGCATAAAAGTAGCGAAGTATATTACGAAGACGTAAAATCGCACGAGGATTGTAAAAAAGAAAAGAATAAGAAGTAAGCGCTCGCATTCGATTATCGGAGGGCTTACACTTCCTCAACAGTGGCATAAAAATAAAAGGAGACTACTTTTTTTAAGTTTTTTTTTTACAGTATCTATACTTTCCGAACATTACCGCTCAATGATTTTTAACACCATGCGTATATAAGATTTGTAATTCAAATCGGCTGTGCAAAAAGATAAACAGCTCAATAACGACACATATATATCAACCACACAGGCACCTACATTACGGCCGACATGTCGAAGCATCAGTTCGAGTACGGCAGGCGAGTAACGCTAAACAGTCCGATCTTCAATCCGCCGCCGCCGGTTCAGCACGACGTCGACAGCCCGTACTTCGGGTCCTGCAAGGTACGTCTCTGCCTCTGTCGTTGACGTTATTATTATTATTATTATTATTGTTGTTGTGCTGTCTTATCGAGTGGGCGTGTATATGACGCTGTTTACGCGAGGCTTTACGATGTACGCACGACGCTATGATTTTGAATTCATGGAGGTTTCGCGTAATGGGATAATAATGCGATGCGCACGCGCGTCGTAAAGTGATCATATAATAATATTCATACCGCACCTTGATTAAGTGGGCGGAATGGATTTTACCTGGAATTACCGCCGCCAAGGGTGTAAAGTCGACTAAAGAATTTTCGAAGTTTGCAGCGCCGCGTTGTAATACTATACATATACTATTCTATACTCAGGTTAATGGGTCTTATGTTTAGGCGGTTTATGGGGTACACGTATGAATATTACATGCGGGGTATGCGCCAGCGTGATGGGTTGGAAAGTTTCAACAAATTTTCACCGCTTCAGATATCGTTGAATTAATTTTTTTGTCTAAAAAAAAAAAATCTCGTAGGTGCGCTTTTACTACCGGCTTTACGGCACAACGTACGTCGGCCTTGGGCTGTACATCGTGCATCTGAAGCCCCATATAAACGAGAGCGTGCAGGTGTTCTGGACGTTCAAGGAAAAGAACGTGGGGATGTGGCAGGACCAGGTGAAGACCCTGCCGAAGATCGAGTACAAGTACTACTTGCAGTTCGAGGTCAGCCAGAGCTACGAGTCGAAAATTGGTGTGGCCATCGACGATATATCGCTCAGCCCCGAGTGCTTTGGCGTCGGTGAGTTCTTTTATGTGGTTGAGAATTTTTATGATATTATACTATGATGATTTTTTTTATTTATTTGTATCTTATTTAAAATGTGGAGTAAGTTTCGCTAATAGTTCGGTCTTCGTGAAATTTGGGAGTATGAGTGATATCTGTGTAGTTTAGCCGAGTCGGGTATAATTGAAATGTTATAGTATAATGAATTTTCTTATGGTAATTGATTTAATGGTGTGAAACTTTTTACAGCGCAATTGAAATAACATACGTTCTAGTCTTTGATTTATTATAGCGTACTTAAAAAAATAAATAAATAAATAATAACCCGCCATTTCGCTATCTGATGTTATCCCATACATCCACTGCTATAGTAAATGATTCAATACTAGTTTTTTAATAGCATAGTCGGCCGGTCATTTTAAAAATACCTCAAAAATAGGTTATTCAGCAAACGGTTTAAAAAAAGAATTTCACTTATGGCACAAAACTGTCCCCATTCTTTTATTTTTTAGTCACTCACTATTCTAATAATAATGAGTATTTCTCCACCACGCTTCGGGCTCTTTAGATCGCCAAAACTAAAGCATTAGTCCGTTCTTTATTTTTACCAGAGCGATCGTTTGTTTGGACGCGCCTGACACGTTTAAAATTAGAAGCGGGCGCCATTAGTTTATTTACACGTCTTTATCAAAATAATCTAATTCAAAGCGACCCTATATTTTTAGGTATACCGCCGGATATTCTCGGCGACTACAATTACTACACGCAGAAGATCATAAACGTACCGCCGAAGCACGCTGACTTCACCAACGCAACAAGTTAGTATAGTTCATTGAATTCACGTTGTTATCGTTCAGTTGTTAGCATCGTTAAAAATTGTTCTTTCCAAAGTTTTCCAATCGTTACAGTACTTGTATCTGCTGGGGACTGATGAAAATCGACGATGATTATTTTTATTCCAACGGCTTTAATTAAATAAATGGTGATGAAAAATTGTTTTAAGTTTACTTTGTGATCGGAACATTGAAAAAAAAGAAATTATTTCGCAGAATCGTTATAACTTCGCGAAAAACTTATAATAACTGTATAGAACAAGGAGAATCTCGACTTTGGAAGTTATATCGACGTATCTTCAATTATTAATCAATCCCATATAACTTTCAAAAGAAAAAGAAGAATCGTTCCAGAAAAAGCCCTAACTTTTCTTTCTCTATGAAACTTACATCCCACGCAACAAAGGAACGACTGAACGAAACCTTTAAACAGAAAAAAGCCACCCATTCATGCTTAATTATGCGATATTGCGTGCAGTGATCGACGTGACCACGTGTGGGCAGACCGGACGCATGGGTCCGACGCCGGAGCACTGCGTCGAGGCGTACAACAGCACAGACGTAGAGGTGCTGTCAGGCTCGTCGACCGACGAGGGCGACGCGAAGCTCAGGTTGAAGGGCATCCAGCGTTGGACCGCGCCCAGCGGTGGTTATTACACGTGAGTTGTTTTTTTAAATCTTTATTTTGACAGTCAAAAGCAAATTTGTTTTCTTTTCTAAAGAAATGTAAGTATAATTTTTATATAACCCTTGGAAGGACAGTTGGGTTGAATTTACTCTTGTTTGGGTTCATTTTAGTATATTTTTTAGAGCATTAAATACTCGAATTCCCACCGATTGTTAGTAAATAGTTTTTATTATCAGTTAAATACAAAAAGAATGATTTTTTGTACGAAAATTCCTATTAAAAAGTTGCTGATTTTAAATCTTTCGTGAAATTTTTTCAATGACTTTTATACACAAACGTTAAAATTAGCATTAATTTTTAAATTTCTTTTCGTCGTGTTGGACCTACCGAATGGAATTTTGAAAATTTTACGACAGATTCGTTAACAACGATCACAAAAACCTTTATTATAGGAGGATAGCCATGATGGTAGTGAGTCGAGGAACGCAGGAGAAGGCGCAAAATCAATGCTATTATATTTACAGCTTGTCAAAATATGAGATTCGAGAGAAAAGTTTATCGGGGAAAGTAAAGGAAATTTTGAAAAACAAGTATATAGTATAGATAATTCAAGTGACATTTAGTAGTAAAAATTGGAAAAAAATAACTTTTTTCCCTTCGTATACTTACATGGATAAATTTTCATTTAAATACTTAATTTTGCATGGACTTTTTCATGCGCATTCCACTTTTATATAATTTTATCTCGCGACTCGTGGGTATCCTCCTTTCATATAAAATACCGATACTTAGAAAAATGTATACGCCTCAAAGGGATAAACTGCAGTTTATCTCCTATAAATATAGGATTAAAAATATGGACTAGAGTTTGTATTTATGTTGCTGCTATTCCCCGAACGACACCCACGACGACGAAACATTTTTCAAATTCCAAACAACTGACACAATATTTAACTATATCAAACGCCATAAACTTTTCAGAACTCCAAAGAACAACAACCCTCTCAAACAATCCTCTTCCTATCCCCATACCCACGCAGCTTCCACGTTCTCCTCCCCGTACCGCTGAAAAATAACGTACAGATATCATCGAGCTGCAAATCGTCCGGTAAATCACTCCACCTTTTGACGCGCGACTTATCACACCCACTCGCCCCCTTGCCCCTCTGATTTATACGTCGTCACGGTTATCTAAAACCCTCTCCCTCTCTGCCTATGATTTACACCGCTGTACTCATACATAAAAATGACCCAACCAAACAGGCTGATAGCAATGGGCGCGCGCGGAGGTGCGGGCGCGGTAGCCGTCGGGACGTCCCTCGGCGCCCTTGCACGAGGCGTTGTCGAGCTCGCCAAGGGCCAGAAGCTGTACTTCATGGTCGGTCAGTTTGGCACCGATGCTTGCCCTAAGGTACGTTGTTGAGTGATGATGGTGGCGATGATGATGAGGCAAAGGGATGTACTTATGCGTTTTTCTTTTGGGGGTTGCAGAGGTTGGGTTCCCATACGGTGAGCTGCCAGCAGTACAACGGGTACAATGGTACTAACGAAGGCACCTCGAGCGTCAGGCAGGTGAAGAATTTTGAGCTGAAGGACGGCGCCGGAGGCGGCGGTGGGGCGACTTACATTTTTACGGTGAGTTGTTTACGTTTTATACGTTAAATGAAACGATGATTTTTACAATTGATATAGATCGTACGGAATGTTCTCGGAAAGGGATTGGTTTGGGTATATAAATTGTGTATTCGTTGAACCACTTGTTGAATCAGCGAGTTTCTATACTTTTCGTGAAAAATTCGGCCAATATATTTTGGAAACGATGTGGTTCCGATTGACTGTTAAAAATAAAATAATCAAAAGTATCAATTTGAAGTAAAAACTGAAATTTCGAGTAAAAACAACTGCATCCATAGTTGTGCATGAACAGCAGCTTATTTATAACTATATTCGATTTTCCAATAACGAATAAGAGATAAAATTTTAGAACCCTGAAATGGGGGTAGGTAAACTATAGATGAGAAATTTGAAAAAGCATGAAGAGCATTCGATCCGTTACAAAATTAATAGTATTAAGTTGTACTTTTGTTAAAAGAGTAACCTTAAAATTTACTACAAAAATCCAAATATATAAGAAGATACTTTTTAATTAACGAAAAAAGGTTGAATTTTAAAATTTTGATTTGAAAGCACTCGGACCAGAACAATATACCGCGCGAATAATCTAGCTACTGTAACATAGACATATACCTCTATACTTCTTCAAAAATCTTTCGAAACAACTATATACATCCATCCCCATCCTACACTTACCACCCCCACAACCTCCTTCGACCCACGCGAACAATCCCACGCTTTTCCTTCTCCTCCTCTTCACCCACCCGGCCAAGATTAATCAGCCGATTGTTTCTTTATCCACGCCGCGCAGCTGCGAGAGAATGGCGAGCAGGAGCCGCTGTTGATAGCCGGCGGCGGGGGTGGACTCGGACCCACGCAGTTCATTGACGACGGGGAGCAGCACGCTAAGGGCCTGCCACCGGATGGACGCTATCCTTCCGGCGGTACCTCCTACAAGAACAATTCCGGTGAGTGTGCAGCTTCGATGGTTATATAGTTCTTGGGTTTATAGAGGTGAGAGGATTAATTGTAAAGCGTAATTGTAAATCAATCGTGGACTTAGTTTAATGCAAAGTCTATACGTGATTATAACGAATGGTGGTCTACTTTGAAGTGGATTGAAATTAACGTTGTTTAATATATACTTGATCCTTTCCCTCTGTATATATGAATTGTGGCAATTTTCATAGATATCCGAGTAATTCTTTAGTTTGAAACGGTATCGGCAATTATCGCGGGATTATTTTTTTCCTCGTGGTTGGATCAAATGTTTCGCAGAGGTCAGCTTTTTTAATCCAAAAGAAATTGTATATTCAAAGCGGAGTTGTAATAAAATGTGCGGAGTACGTTACGTGTTACGTGTAGTCACAGTGTAAAGCTAATTATGAATCGTAATTCACATTTTTTATTTTTTTTTTTATTAATAGAATTTTAATTTTCAAAAAGATACGAGAGATGAATGCGTGATATTCATTTAATTACGAGAGAATATTATATGTAATGTAATAAATGTATTTTAAAGCTAATGCATTTTACATGTAATATTAATTAATTACTGTATTCTTAATTAATGTAAAATATTCCATAAAAGCATATCACTTTCAAGTACAGATACATATCATATGTTTATTCGTACGCGTCAACGTAATCCAGTTTAAAATACAGCCACAGCAGAACATAGTCTATACGTATTTATTTCCCAGTAAAAGAAAACTAGACCGCTAACAACCTTTTTCAACTCACCTCTGTAACCAACCGACAACCTGCAATATTTGCTTGAAAAACGAAACCGGGTTTTTCGAAAACAAGCCCACCGCAACTGCAACATCAGCGACATACATATCGAATGCACAAGTTCGCGTTTCATTACGATCCGTCGTCGGAGCGCGCGCTCGAAAGTTAATACGGGTCGAACAAACAGACAAACAAACAAACATCCACCCGTCGAAACACGCGGACAGATTCGTTCGGTCGATGATATATCCAATTAACTGGTGGAATTAGCCGGCGAGGCTAGATAAGCGTGTCGCGGATGGCTCTGTGATGTGGAGAGACGAGATGAACTCTTGAATCGCGTGCGTATCAAACTCTCGGCAGGATTAAGGCGGAGCCGGAGGATTTAAAGATTGAACATTTCGCGAAGTTATGAGTCGGAAGGGAAAATGTGTCGATGATAGTTTGAATTGGTGCGTCAGTATATTTATTTTTTCAGATTAAGAATTTTGACTTAAAGTTAATTTTGTTCACCGTATCTTCAAAAATCGATTTTTTCATATTTTGATTTGCTTGCCTTTTTTTATTTGTCGATCGATTCGGCTCGGTACTTATTTATTTACTAACTATCAGTTACTTATAATTAGACGAGTATGCAATTTTAAATTTAAAGAATACATGTTTTCGTAAAGATCCGTCACAATTTGCAACGTACTATAGCCACGAACTCCTATAATGATTCATTTTTAATAAACCAACCATTTTAAAAAACAATTACGCTTATCAACTATATGAGTTATATAAATCTTCCTTCCATTACCCAACTACCTAACCCACCACTACATACCCACTCACCACCCCATCTACCCAAAAAAACTCACCACGACATCTCTTCTATAAATCCATCACCGCCCCAACTACATTACATCCCTTCTTTTTTCACTCTTTCTCTCTCTCTCTCTCTCTCTCTCTCTCTCTCTCTCTCTCTCTCTCTCTTTCTCCACGTACTCGTATACAGGAGGCGGCGGTGGCGGCTGGATCCCGAGGTCGGACGACAAGTCGAGCCGCGATGCATCTGGTATGGCCCTGACGCTGGGCGGCATCGGTGGCATCGGCTGCGGCCCGAACAACGACAGCGACGGAGGCTTCGGCGGCGGGGGTGGCGGCTGCCTGTCCGGCGGCGGCGGAGGCGGATACGCAGGTATAATTAATCGTCCCCCACCCACCATTTCGAAAGAGGAGGAAGGGGGAGATAGGCGCCGGATATTGTCCGCGGATGCTTTCGGGATTTTCGGGAAATGGGTGTGTATGTATGCGGGAGCTGGACGATTTACGGGTGGGAGTAATTTGCGAGATTTGGGATGAGTGCTTTTTAACGAGGTGGTCTTGAGGGATGGGTTTCGGGGAGATTGAATGCTAAATGGATCTGTCATACACTTGAATTTATTTTCTTTTAATTTTTATGTACTTTTGTTTTGAAATTTTTATTAAAAAAAATAGTTGAAATATTTTTTCTGCGTGAAATGCTTCAGTGCTTGCGAGCCTAAAACCTTAGGTTTATATCATTATTTAGATTCATAGATTTGATCTTTTAATGCTCATTTATCGGGATCCAGAATCCATAACAAAGTTTTGAATTATCAACGTAGATCTCAAACCTGAATTTGAAATCTTAACCTTAAACCTTCTTTATTAGTCTCAGGAAAACCTAAGCCTAAAAATAACAAATATCCAATATTAATTACCTTTATTACTAATCCTTCCTGATTTATTTTCCTAATAAACACAAACCAATCAAACTTCTTCAACTAAAAATTTCACTGACTTACCGTTATGATGAACGAAGGTGGCGTGACGGGTCACAAGGAGTCGGGCAATGGCGAGGGCGGCTATTCATACGTGGCCCTGGACCTTCTACACGCTGACTATGTGCCAAAGATGAATGCTGGTCCAGGTCGGGCCTTCGTCATATCGGCCATCAGTGGCTGCGGCTGTGACTACCGCTGCGTCGTAATCGATCAACACCTCAGCCAGACACGCTGCGTGTGCCCCCAGGGCTGGCAGCTCAGCAACGACTCCAAGTCCTGCATCAGTGAGTTTGAGCTGTTCTCTCTGTCAGACCAAACAAACAAAAAAAAATAAAATAATGATAAAAATGAGCACTTGCGTGTACATGATGAAGCTCGAGAGATATTGTGCGATGACTGACGAGTTAAGAGCGTTGTGTGTGCGAGATATTTAGGTTTAAGAGCGTCGTAGCTAAGAGGGATAACGCGATTCAATTGGCTTTGTGCGAGACAAAGTGGCTGTACTCTTTCGCTCATTGGCGACTATGTGACTAAGGTCACTCGTAGGGATATCAAAAATTAGCGAGGCAAAATCTTTATTCGTTCCTAACTCTTGACGTTCGTTTCAGTCAAATCTTTCAAATCTATGTATTTGGATCTTCCTGTATACTTTATTGTGATATATTTGCACGATAGGAAATCAGATCATAATTTATTTGCCTTTGTAAAATTATGACAGATGCAGGTCTGGCAATGGAGTTTGTAAGTATGCTGACGATGATAAGCTAGCATTTTTTTAATCGTTTATATAAATGTTATTTACTACTATTTACAATTTTTTCCATTAACGGATGTCTCATTTACCAAGGCAAATATCTGTCGCCAAATTTGCGTTAATTCCATCTATACTATATTTTTCTATCTCGACATCCAAAACTTTTAAACTAAATGTCAATAGCGTTTTAACTTTGTCATTCTGCACGTTATACTATATATGTACCACATTTCTGAAGGTACTTTAAACTTGACAAAGCTAACCACTATTTTTGTTTACAGTGTTGAACGCGTCAGATGCCAGGTACACGGTTTTTATGATCATCGTGGGGGTGGTGATCATCATTCTACTGTTTTCCCTATCCTGCCTCTGCTTCATACTATGTGAGCATGAACCTTTCCTAACCTTACCTCGCGCTTGCGCGCAAAAATGAGACAGAGTCATTTTAAATAGCCCGTCATTTTGGCCGCAGACAATCGCTACCAGAAGCGCAAGGATTTGGAGAGGAGGCGCCAGGTGATGTTCGGCAATGGCACGGAACTGACATCCCTACGCGTCGTCTCCGACAGCATGATGACCGAATTCAATCCGAACTACGAGTTCGGCGGAAACCTGTACAGCTTCAAGGACCTGTCACAGATACCGCGAGACAATATCGCTCTGGTCAAGTTAGTAAAATTGTGGTTTTCTCAGCCAGAGCATGATGGGATGTTGAGTCATTTGATTTGCTTGTTTGTTGATTTTATAATACTATTCTGGTAATACGAAGAAAATCGGTTAGCGCATGCGTCTCTACAGATCTTTCTTTTGCACCAGGATTTAAGATGATTCAAATGCAGTTTCCTTGGAATGCAATCTTCTAAGCGGTGAACATGAAAGCGAAAAACTACTTGCCCGATGCCAAAAAGTCTTCCGGAACTCTTCTTGCAAAAGAACACACTATCAGTCAGACTATTATCACACATTTTAATGGTTCAGTCTATTCTAAAAATTTTTTTATTGGAATATTTGTTAAGATTCTCTCTTTCATTTTGCAACGATAATAGTCAGTCTGATAATAATTCGCACAAACTTTAGGAATCGTTTTGGTTTTTTTGATTTCAGATGAACCTTCCGTCAGATTTGATGTTCACCGCTAAGTGCTCCTGCGTGTTTTTGACAATCCAAGGCCTGATTTAAAGGCTGTATACTATGTGAAAAGAAAACAATATTTTTATATTTTTCTTAATTCTTAAAAACAAAGTTAGCTGTTAACAGAAAGTTCCTATGTGCAATGGACCAATTTTCAAGTGCCTTATAGAATAATATGTCGTATATAATAGACTTGTCCTTTAATCATTTTTACAATAAATGAGAAATGTTTTTGTAACATTGTGTATGTGTTTAGTATTTGTGCGTGATAATTAAAATTTCCATCACTAACCAATGATGAATTTATAACATACACACTATTTTTTTAGCAAACACGTATGTATTAAAAATGATCTCGTATTGCAGACCACTTGGTCAGGGCGCTTTTGGTGAAGTCTTCCAAGGAGTCTACAAATATAGCCATAACGAAGAGCACCCTGTGGCCGTGAAGACTTTACCATCCGTGTCGACGTCTCAGGCCGAGGCTGATTTTATGATGGAGGCTTTGATCATGAGCAAATTCAAACATCCTAACATTGTGCAGTTCATCGGCGTTTCTTTTGACATGCATCCGCGCTACATCGTTCTGGAGCTACTCGCTGGCGGTGATTTGAAAAACTTCCTGCGGGAGGAACGACCAAGGCCGGTTAGTAAACCCATCTTCCCTTCGGTAAGAGATAAATCTTACGTTGTACTTACATTATTTCGTCTTGTCTAGGATCGACCAACGACACTCACAATGCAAAACCTGATAATGTGCGGTTACGATGTGGCCAAGGGGTGCAAGTACATGGAAGACGCCCGCTTCATCCACCGAGACATAGCGGCCCGGAACTGTCTACTGACTTGCAAAGGTCCCGGAAGGGTTGTAAAAATAGCTGACTTCGGTATGGCCAGGGACATCTACCGGAGCGACTACTACAGGAAAGGCGGTAAAGCCATGCTGCCCATCAAGTGGATGCCACCAGAGAGCTTCTTGGATGGTATCTTCACGACGAAGACTGACGTTTGGTTAGTTTCGGAATCATGCAAATAATTAGACTAATTAGTTGACGACCGAAACTCTAATATAATGTAATGACTTTGCAGGGCATTTGGTGTGCTGCTGTGGGAGATCATGTCGTTTGGCTACATGCCATACACGGGCTGCGCCAACAGGGAGGTCATGACAATGGTCACAAGCGGTGGTCGATTGGAGAGGCCAGCCGGCTGTCCCGACCCCATTTACGGCATAATGACGCGCTGCTGGCATCCCCATCCCGAGGAGCGGCCGAGCTTCGCCACCATTGTGGAGAGGATAGGTTATTGCTTGCAGGTACGTTGGAAAATCATCTATTGAATAACGCGTAAAAGGATACGTGGCAGTGATTGATTAATGGAAATTGGTTGTTGTAGGATCCAGATGTGATTAATCATCCCACGCCAAATTACGACCTCCTGCCAATCTGCGATCGGGAAATCACGATCATGAGGCCAGACCCTGAAACGGAGTGTATAAATGTTCACGCTGATGTAAGTTTCATTTGTTCATTCGCTTATTTACAATAAACAATACTTTTGAATCTTTTGAAATATTCTGAGATACTTTACATTGACAACATAATAAAATCTTCGAAATAACAAAGCTACATAGACCAATGATATAGCTTTCTTCATTCTCTTATCATGCAATGCAATCACGACAAGAACACTCGTTCCAAAACTAACACGCAAGTAACTTTTGCAAACAAAATCAAGAAAAGGTGAAATCTTAATAATAATTTAGATACAACTGATTCGCTCTGATGCCCTTTAGGTCAATGTCTAGGCCATAGGGCGCAGAAGAAAAAGAAATTGGTCGAGTGGGAGAGTGGTTATAGGAATATTGTGATGATGATGATGATGATGATGATGATGATGATGAATCATAATTCTGCGCAGTTGGACGGATGCGGCTACATGCAGCCACGCACAAACTTTCGGCCGTCGACATATCGCATCGGTCAGCCTCCTGGCATCGTCTACGCCTCATTGAGGCACTCGTCTGAGGACCGCGATAACCGTAACAACTTGCGATCGGAGCCCTCGCACCGCGGCCCAGAGGACTCACCGCCACGCGAGCACTACCACAGCCACAGCAGTGCGCCCGAGGAGCATGACCTCGACGATGTTTGTGACAATAGAGTAAGTGTGTTACACTTGTTCTCTCTCATTGGTTCGCCGCAAACGGCTTCAGAACTAACATCTTTGTCGTTATTCTCAGGATCACAGCAGTCGTCAAGAGAACGAACCTAACGCGAACGTGGCTTCGTCGTCTCTGGTACCAGAATCGGACGTCAACGTCGCTGAGGTTGGTATTAGCAACACTAACTCGGCCGACCCGAAGTCGCAGCAACCCGGTGGTCACAACGGCAATGGCGAAAGCACGACAACGACTGACACCAACTCCGATTCGATATTCATCCCGTCGTCTGGCACGCCACCGGACACGGCTTCCTCATCTCCAAACACGCGTCATTCGTCGCCGAATCACGTGAGAGGCCTAGGGAACAATGGAAACGGTAGTCCGAACAACGTCAACGGTATTATCAGGAAAACGGCGTTAAAGGCAGCACTCAGCCTAGATCCAAGCGCCCTCTGTCGGGGGATAATACCCTACGAGAAAATCGCTTTCTCGCCGCCAAAACCGAGGCTGAGCAATCCTGGCAGCACGGAACTAAAAAAGGTTCGTTTTTTCACGCATATGATTATGTTGACTTTTTGTAGTCAACCACGTTATAAATATATTTTGTACATGTTTGCATAGATGTCTTTGAATTTAGATGAAGTTAGAAAAGTTTCATCTAATTATAAATCAAGAAACTGAAACATGATTAGAAAAATGTATAGGGTTGATTGAGTCTATAGTAGTTGACTTTTAGATTCAACAAACTTAAATAGCTCTCGTGATTTTAAACTCTGTTCTATCTGTTTCTACCTTGTTGATTAATTGAACGACACCTGTGGTTAAGTCAAAGTTGCTTTCAAGTATAATCATTTATTGATCATTTGACATGAGTCAAACGCACATGCAACACCCGATACTTTATTAAAACCAACCATCTCTCTTTATCGTTTTCCAGGACTCATTGAGCCACGAGCTGCCGCGTGAGGAGGAGTGCTCCTGCTGAGAATCGTACAGCGGGGGCTGACGCTCCCCGGCATCGGACACCACCGAGAGCATCGCCCTTCGTGGCGACTATTACCCGCGCAGCCCCCGACGCTCGGCGACGATGCCAGCGATCCGTTACGCTGCGGTGCCCCTCACTTCGCCGCGGTCCCGTCGCTCCGAGCAATCCTCTGAGGAGACACTCATCTGACGGAGCTCTCAATCGCTACTCCATCGGCTGAGCGAACTTGCGTACGGCAGTTGATGATAGGTGACAAGTAAGATGTATAGTGTGACAGTATATGTGAATTGTGTCTGTGTGTGAGCAAAGAATTTTGTTGTCGTGTGTATCGCAATGTGTAGAATCCGTTCGGATGGTGTCTATAGTGAAGTGGCGCGTTAAAGTAATATTGCATTTTGGATGATCGTTGTTAGACGCGGAACAGTATTTATAGATTGCGACGAAGAAGAAATTATTTACGTGCTGTCGTCGAGAGGTAACGATGATGTTTATCAACGAATATTATAATAGTATAATGCAATGAGAGATTCGCTGTTACGGTGTTAAATTTAAGACGAGGTGATAATATCGGTAGGTGTGGGAATTCCGGCGCGGATAATATGCGCGCACGCGCGTATCTAGAGCAAAGATTTGATAGTGCAATTAATACTTGGTCAATGTAATTGGAGTTTGGTCGGGTTTATCAGCCGAGATGATGATAGTCGAGCCAACCCAGGTTTTGGTTGCAATAACGTCGAACGTATTTTTGCATTATGTTTTATTTTTATTAGATGAAAGTTAATGGAATACATGCAACTAGGAATCGGCTGATGGATAATTGTTATAATTTGGAAGCCACGAGCTTTGTTGTTTATTTAATCGTTAATATAACAGTGAATTGAATCGAGAAAGTTTTAAGTCAGATTTTGGTTGCATGTGTCCGGTATTTAAACCTGATTACGCATTTGCCGTCTGCTGGCTGGAGGCAAAGTAATTTAAAATAATAATGGTTATGGGATGCGATGTGCGACGTGGAAATATATTTTTAAGTAATGGGTTACTTCTGATAACTTAACCGATAAAAGTATTAATGAGGTATCGTAAAAGTACCTTATAAAATCTTTCGATTTTGGATGACAGGGTTTTTCTTAATTCTTCAGATAAAAAATTGATAAAATAAAAATAAAAACTGTAATCGATGAAAAGTAGCTGAATGCACATAACAATTGTAAAGTTGGGTGTCTAATTTTAAATTGATTATTTCATTAATTTTGAAAAACTCATTTATCACAAAAGAAAAAATATTGCATTTCTACAAACCTCCTTTTTTATTTAACATATATAACAATAACATTATTTTTACTTAAATAAATATCTTGTTTAGTATAAAGTTTGGGCATGACAAGGCTTTCAAGGAAGGGCTTAAAAAAAGAAAAAAACTAAAACAAATAGAATACTCTAATGATTCGATCTTCTTTACAAACTCGTAGAGACATACCATTTCTAAGGCATCGAAGTAACTCGGGGTTTCAACATCTTTGTCATGTTAGAATGATCTTATTTGTATGAAACATTGTCGGCGAGAATCTGTACACGGGGACGAAGATTTTCCAGGCATCAAGGTGAACACAATAAAGAAAAAAGTCGTGACACAAAACGAGCGAGGAAAAGCAGTGTGGTGACACAAATATAAGATTTTTATATTCTTACAAATTTTTATGCAAATTTACAATATTTATTGATATATACTTTAATTTCGCGAAGGCACATACAGACGTCTTTCCGTGATCTCTGCTCTCTTTTTTGTAAAACGAAATTTTGCGTGGGATCCTTCCCCGCGCATCTTATCTTTAATATAGAGAATTTTACGCTGCAGATACAAACCTGATGGGAGAAAAAAAAATGAAATTTAGAATCATTCTCGTTTAATTAACTGTACTGAAACAAATCGAGCATCGTAAGCAAAGTTCAACTCGTCACTTTTTTTCTTTCCATAAAATACGCGAATAATATATATACATCAACGCAGCTTATTTATATTTTCCGACTGACATGAAACGTGGCTACACAATACACACCGAAACACATGGATTTGCGGGCTTTGTCTTCCGTTCTCTCGCGTTCTTCCGTGAAGGTATTAACAACAAGTAGGCGTACGTAAGTCAAATATCGTATATATATAAAAAGAAAGAAAAAAAATAAGAATAAAAATAAAAAAACACCCACCGATAAACGACGTTCACTCGAGAGACGCGCGCGGCATAACGCGAGCGCGCGTCGCCAAAACATGGAAGTATTATTACCAACCCCCCTGTAGTTATGTATATTTATGAGCGAACGGGCGAACGTCGTCGTCGTCGTTTCGTCCGGAATAAATCGAAAGCAAATTGTTCAGTGTAAATATTAACGTATACATATAAGAAAAAAAGAAACGATAAACATAACGATAGGACATTACACGACGAGAATGGTACCTGTACGCGTGTGAGTGTGTATGTGCAGTACACGCGCTTCGACTCTCTCGCAAGACGCAAGAAAAATCGATGAACAAAAACGTAAACATAAAACAAAGTGTATTTGAACGATAAAAAGGATAAAACATGATTATTATGAAATAGAAATATAATAAGGCAGGTAACAACGATAGGTTTGATGTTTGACGCATTGATGATCTCCTCCATCACCTTTACTCCCCAATGACAGGTGCTCAATAACTATATAATTATTATCATCGTACCGAGGCTTAATTTTTGTACTGATGTGCGAGCGCGCCGCGTATACTTTGTTGTGTATGTGTAGAAAATAAGAGCGGATATAGGGCGTGTGCATGTTGTAAATACTACCGTACCTTTGCAAAAGAAAAGTATCGGAAAATCGTGTACGAAAAGGTATCAGTGGGATGAACATCGATAACGTCGATATTCTTTTTATTTTATGGTTGTAAAAATATAATGCAAAGAATTGGTGAACGAATAATGAAGAAGTTTTTATTGTTGAACGCGTGGTGCGCGATTTTCCGAACAACTTTTTTGCGATAACCATAGGAAACGTTAATTAAGGGCTAAGATAAAAGATGTGAGCAAACAAGACAAACAACAAATATGCACACAAAATTACACGCATGTCCCTGAGCGGCCCAAGTCGGGCGAGTCACTTGATGTAATAGGCGATGAGTTATGGCAACCCTGATGAGTGTATATATAATAACCTATATTTATTATACGTGTAAGCAAATCGGACACATTTTTCGCGACTTATTTTTCGCTCGCTCGTGAGGCTCGGCCGAATAAGGAATTCGCTCGCGATTGCGGACTTTCACTCTATGCGCCGCGGATTGACTTCCTTTTTCGGTCAGAACACGCCGCGTGAGTGTATAATTGTCAAATGATCTCTCCTTCACTTTTGATTTCTTGACAGCACGTGAGTATTTAAAAATGGGGTTATAGCAAAGCTTTATTATAGTTTCAACGTCCTCGTGAATGTTGGTAGAGTTTTTTTTTACTTTTTAGCAATAATATGAGGCACGCAGGAAACAAAACAATTATTATTCTTAAAAGTGATTCTTCGATATATTATAATACAGATGACAAAGTGAGAAAGTCTATAATACATAACTGAAAAACGTAAAGATTATAATTTAGAAGATGCAAGTCTGACTTTCGTTCGGGAATTCAAGGCTAATTTTGTGCGCTTTTTTGCCAACTAGATGTACAATGTATCTATATTACGTACGTGCACGAACAAAAAAGAAGAAAAAAAAACAACAAAAAAACAAGTATATAAAAGGTGGCGACGAGCCTAAAGATAATTTTACGAATATTTATATACATTAATACGTAAAATCGTGGCATAAAGTTTATGTACATTTACACGATAGTTTTTTTTACGAGATGTATTTTTAACTAAAGAACCGTAGTTTTTGATATTTTGTACAACGGGGGCTGTAATGATTTCTATATACACGGTAGGTCTCTTATTAGCGGCTGATATATATTTATTCGATATATTTCTATATAAATTGTACGACGCGAATAAGTAACGGCGGGGGAAAAGAAATTGGTTGCTTTTCAAATTCCATTTGCAAAATGTATCAGGGCCAAAATAATTATAAAGATTTAATCTTTACGTATGTATGTGTGTATGTCTATGTTCGTTTTCGAGGAGGAAAAACAAAAATTATACGTGTCTGTCACTCGTTGCGTCTTGTTATATAAAACTGTATACGTTCACATATTATAAAGAAGAAAAATCATATGTTTCGTTGTTCGATAGGAAGCGAGGAATTGGAGAATCGCGGAAAAGGGCGACCCTTGTATATGTTTAAGTATGAATTTTCGTTGCGAGGTGATAAATTTATTTACCCCAGAGTCAAAAATTATCGTGAGTATACAGTTTTGTGATTGTTGTTTTCAGGAGGAAACGAAAAATTATGGAACTATATACAGGCGAGAAATTTTTTGAGTTTGGTAAATGTCGATGAATATGTGAGAAAGCGACGAATCTCGAGCCAAACGCTTAAACGATAAATAAATCAGTATTGTGCCCTTTTCAATCGCGACATCTTGTAATAGTAAATATATAAGTGAGATTATTCTTAAATAACGATACAAAATAAATGATATTAATAATTAATCGTAAGACACCGAGCGCGACATCGAGACGAATTAATATGATGGGATATATTGTGGGTTATATATATATATATCTGTTGCATATATAATAATATACGTAATGTGTAAGGAGATTCGCATGACGCGCATATACAGGCCTAACATTAAAAACGATAAGTACATATTAGATATATTATTACGGAGGGGAAAATGAAAAATGAAAACAAATTTTGACATTCGTCTGTGGTGGCTTTTTCGTGACTTTTTTCATCGGGTATAATGATTACCCACGTCATAGAAATTAGAGATTTTTATTTTCTATGAAAAAAAAAGATGAAATGCAAAAAACGTACTTATAGTAGCGTGATCGCCTTATTTTCGTTCTCGAAGAATATTTATTTCACCGCGTAAACAATACTTTCTTCGAACGTATTCTTTCAACGAATTAACGTTTCATCTTAAATTCCGTATTAATAACGAATCGCGGACTGCAGAGGATAGATATATACAAATATATTTTCGAAATTGCTAATAGGATAATACGACAGAGACACACATATTAATTAGCTCAACGATTGACGCGTGACACGCATTCAGCCAATCGAACAAACACGTGCGCGTCATTCAATACGCGCGCTAAACGGATTACAACGATGCGGAGGGGGAGCGATGGAATTTTTCTCGTTTATCGGCGCAGGAATGCACATGCACACGCGCGCATATATAATACACGCACACGCATACACACTTATACGTACATATAAACGCGTATATATACTTAGATAGTTAAAAGGCCATTTTTTCACGACACAACGACGATTCAGGCAAGCGCTAATGTAATTTGTACATATATATATGCTGTCTCTCTTTCTCGGTCTATGTTATGTTCGTTCTTCGCCCGCATTATAACATAGCTTTTCACATTCGGCGCGCGTTCTTTTTTTTCTTTGCAGGCGCGCGGGGTGGGACGCAAAGAGTTTTTATCACGTTGATGAGTTCATTCGAGATTGATGGTTGTAGTTTTAATTAATGAAATTTGAGGAATTTTATGAGCGACGCGGGGAAAGAAGACTCGGAATATATTAAAAAAACGAGTGGTGAACTTTGTAAAAAAAAATTTAATGGAAAAAACTTTTGTCACTGTTGTAAAAAAAATAAATAAATAAATGAAAGCTAATCAACGAATTAAAGGTATGTTATAAATATATATATAAGACAGAAATTTTATGACATATTATTATGGTATTAACAAAAATAAACTAACGATAAAAGCGAAGCCGCAGTCGGGCTTTCTCCGCGTCGAGGCGAATGAGAGGGAAAAAAAGAAAGGAAGAATTAAAAGAATCTACGCTGTTCATCATTGTACGCGTGCGAGCACTTGGCGCGCGTGCATGCCAAAGATATTGAGATTATTATGCGTTGTATATCCTATTATGACGAAAGTATAAAAGAGGAAGCTCTTGATTTGACCGTTTTCGTCGCGACAGATATAATAATTATTATATTGCGTTAGGTATATTATATTGTTGTACAATCCAGTCATCCATCGAACGTGTGATTATTTCGTATATTATACAGGTATGAATATGATGAATATATAAATATAGAAAACGAAAACAATGAGAAAAAGAGAAGCAAACGTGAGAATACCTATATGCGCGCACGGCGTGTAAATGTGCTCTTTTTTGAGTATTTATATATATCGAGGATAGCCTGTGAGCAAGAGTGAGAACAAAAAATAAATAAAACCAAAGTACACAAGTCTTTTTTATTTTTATTATAGCCATCGACACATTTTATGGAGATAGTGTACAAGCACCTTATGTATAAATAAAATTAATAATAAAGTCATCGATAAGAAATGAATAACCCTGGTGTATTATATTTCGTACTATTTTCCTACACGATATCCCTTTATTTTAAAATCCGTATTTTTACTATAGAAAACTTTAATATATACTTCTATATGTACCTACATTTTTATATATTTATGTAAATTTATATTTCTTATAAAAATTATTTGATGAATATTTTTTACCTTTCTTATCTACATAAAAGTGCACATATTGGAGAAAAAATGTCTTTAAAGATATCACTAGATTGTAGAGTAACAAAATAAAAAAAATAGTGACCGCAACATATTGCAGTATTACTACTATAATATTACCATATCATATAGAAAATTATATATTCCGTTAATAGTTGTTTGTTATAATTTTAGTTTCCAGCATAAAATCTATAATTTAAATCTTATATACAACTCATGAGCACTCTTCTTATCACACTTATATTTATCTACACTACCATACTTATGTCATATCAATAACTATACCTATATACCACATAATCGCTCGTCCCACATATCTCATTGAATTTTCTTCGACAATCTCCGAAACCATTTCCCCCCCGTCCACCTCCTTCTCCGGAACAATCGCGGCACATCCGCCCCCGCGTTTTCTTCGCCGATACACTACCGGCCGTTGACGCAAGTGCACGCAACGACGCCCAAGTTTTTCCAGCTTCCTTTATTCCTTTCGGAGGCACAAGGAGAGACGCGCTTGTACGCCCCCGCGAATCCAAATAACGGGTGAATGCGCCGCACATATATACAGGTATATATAATGCTCGAGTGGTTTTTCGCTTTCGATGAAAGCCCGGATTTGGGAAGTAATCCTGGATCGACGAGTTTTTCTCGTTTTTGTCAACGATCGTGATGCGCGTTTATGAGGATATTATTATTGCGATGACGGGAGAAATGCTTGCGACAGATTTTTTTATGACGAATTAAACGATAGGATAAAACTACCCATTTTCGGTTATCTCGTGCGCGAATAAAACTCGTTCGTAAAAACTCAAACGCTCGTTTTTCATTATCTCGTACGTGTATATACGTTATAATAGAGTCCTGCGCTGTGGATCGATTTTCAGATTACGCGAATGGTATATCTGTTTGCAGATAACTGCAGTTTATTATATCGACCGCTCAAGGTCTATATAGTCGGGTAAAAATTATTGTCACCGGTGATAGTGTTTGCACGGACTTCCCACGGATCGGACGTTAATATTCTCTGATGAAAAATTCGATTACGAATAAATGTGTCGACTTTTAAAGCATTTAAGCTGTGAGTTCTGACGTGATAAAATTATGTCGCCAATTCGCGTGAGTACAATACGCTTTTGTAATTTAATTAAATTCTTCATTTCATCTTTATAACGCATATTGAATACAGAATGACGAAAGGTACGACTTGATTAAAAAAGCTATACTATTATAGGTAGAAATGAATACCTTTAATGTTTCACGTTACCACACGCCACAACACTATTCGAAAACAAATACTCCAGCACCGATGATACACTCCTAATCCACTTATCCTCAAACAATGCACAATATCGCCCTCTCTTCGCCCAATACACACTCCACACACCTTTACTCTCTTTCTCTCTCCCTCCTTCCCTTTCTCAAAGCGCACACGAAAATAGCCGCAATATCACGTATCCGTCCAGCCCAACGCGTCTACTTCCTTTTCCAACCACTCTCTCTCTCTCTCTCTCTCGTTTTCGTCTTGTGTCTCGCTGCACCGGCAATTCCACTTCTCTCCCTATAGGACTACTTACACCGCTATACACGTCGGGTGTCTCGTGCAGGCGCGTCTCTAAATTTAGGCACCGCACGCGCGCGCGCGGGCTTTCTCGTCGCGAGTTGCGCACCGCGCTGATCACGTGTGAGGTATATTTTTCCCCGCGGTGCGGGAAAAAGCGACTCGTCGTCGCCGACGTTTGTTAAAAGACAAAACAGAGAGACGGAAGAAGAGGTGGACTGATGGCTTAGGTAGTAGCGCGAGGCCGAGACTCCCAGACATGACGGATTACTGCTACTACTACGTGCGAGCGCTGAGGATCGAGAGCAACGGGCCGCCGAGGATCGAGAGATTCGTCAGGGGGTGAGAGCGATGTTTTTTTTTTTTTTTATTAATTGAGAATAAGGGGTAGATTTTTTTTTAATTTATTGTTCTAATTTGTTGTTTTTTTGTATAATAATAGTAATAATGTTTATGAGGTTTCGTCATTCGGAACAGTTATTACGTTTCTCCGTAAATCTTGAGCAAAGTTATATGGCTCGTAAAGTAGCCGTAAAAGTCGAATAAACTTCAAACAATGCAGTTATTTATATAGTAGTTTTGAAAAACAATAGAAAATTATAAAGATATAAGAATTCAATTTCCTCAATCGAAACCTTTTTTTCTCGTATTAAAAGTAAGATCTTTATTTGAAGAAAGTAATAGAGGAGAAAAAGCTTTTTCCAGCTGAATCAACATTATTTTACTGTTTTCCTATATAGAAATCGGAAACTATTAGATTTACCGGAAGACGTGTGGCGGACATCTGGCAAATATAAGCTCCAATCGCGGCCCCTAACTGGAGGACTTACCGGCACCGGGGATGTTCATCATCCAGCGAAAAGCGTGTTCAAGGTCATTTCTTTTCTTTTTTCTTTTCATATAGTTTGTGCATTAGTCGTAATTAAAAAGGGCAGACAATTTTCGAATAAATGGAAAAGGAGAAGAGCCGTCAATTTTCATTAATAAAGTATTGTATTATTGATATTGATAAAAAGTATTCGTTTCGAGTCAATACGTTTATTTTATTTTCAAAAGCTACTTTATTACAATCGCTGTTTCGATTTAATTTAATCAAGCAAAAAGCTTTCGATTCATTGAAAAAATAAACGCAATACGATACATTCAATTTTCTCACTAATTTCAATCCAATTGATGACTGTACCAATTTATTAACGTGTATTTCATTATTACATTTCGTAAAAACAAATTCGAAAATTTTCTCCCGCCTATTTGCTACCATTACTCACCGAGCATCAGCAGTTCTCTCTCGCACATTATGTCTATTATCGCGATCACGTCACTCCCGCTCGAGAGCTTTGAAAGCTTCTCGACGTCCCACTAAATCCTTCCTAGAAAAATATCACCTCGTCATCCTTTCGGTATATAGGGCGATCAAATATTAAGAAAAAAAAATCAAATATTCTCTTAATTTTTTCAACCCAGAAAATATTGAATAATTCCCCTAAAATTCATTACCCCATAATTCATTGAACAATCCACTCTTTAACAACGAAGAACAAACTCCATATAGCAGCTCATAAAATCCAAACCATCACTTTCAGCCTCTCCCCTAATCCTTTTATATACGGAAACTTCACACTCTTCGGAAACTCCAATTTTCCGGCTCGACGAAGCTCTTACGCAAATCCGCGGCTCACTCGCTTGGCGCGAAACTTTCCTCTCACCCTATAGGTACACACGTACACACACACACATCCACTTCGCCTAGAGAAACTTCCTAAACACATCCCCAAGAGAAAGAGAGAGAGAGAGAGAAAATGCCTCTGCACTGCTGCTCCCCTGCACCTTGAGAAAGTATCGCAAGTTGGCATAAGGCCAGCTAGCGATTTCGTTGATGAGAATCACGAAATGACTCATATTTTTAGCGACGCTTTGATAAAGCGCTAGCGTGCGCACAAAGCCGCGAGAGAGTTAATTTGCGCGCGGCGATGCGTCGAGGTGGATTCGGAATGGATGCGCTGACGGATTGTTTATGTGTTGAGCTGGTGCATGACGGTGGTTGATGGGAGAACGATTGGCGGGTGGGGTGGTATGTTGATGCGAAGAATAATTGGGGTGTCTGTTTGGTTTGTAGGCGATGGTAATTGATGGTTTGATAATCTGGTCGGAAAAAATGTTGAGGTAATAAGGCTCTTCTTAGTAGTAGAGGTCAATTGGTAATTTTTACTGTTCAGTAGCTTCTTTTACTATAACAAAATGTAGTAATTTTTATCTGAATATTGGTCTGCCACCCATTTATAACCAAACTTTTTCTGCAATATTTTTCATGTGTGCTCTTATGTAGGGACAGAGAATAGCCCATCGAAATTGAATTTTGGAATACATCTATGGTTAAATCATAGACATACACTAAACTAGTGAAAATATTGATAAAAGAATTTTACCCACAGGAATTTTGTTTAGGCTCTTAACGAAAATACAGTCTGTTGGTCTGATAAATTTTCACGTGTTAAGTACTTAATTCATTCGAAAATTTTATTCTAATGACACTTTAATGTTTGAAAATTTACAGAATAATATATACGGCATTTAATATTACAAAGAGAAGTAAATCTCGAGAATTTATTGGTGCACTCAATCTTATTTTCGAAGCGTTTATAATAACATAATTTATTCATGACATTAAAAGTTAATAGTGTACATCAAAAATCCTTTTTCAAATGACTCACTGCTTTCCATTGTTTTTGGAAGAATTCAGCGAACGAAATAAGGCAAATTCACCAACGTCAGTCGGATTCTGCGAATATTGTTATATACCAACACGAAAAAATTGTTATAATATATAAACGACGAACGAAATGTCGTTTGTCTATTTATACACCTAAAGTACGAAAATCAAGTTCTCCGGATCTCGTATACTTACGCAGTTGGGAAAACCGTCAAATTCACTTCGTAGGTAAATTTCGCAGAGTCCAAGTTTATATTCCCCAAAACTCAAGTAAGTATATACATACATATCGGCTAGCTTGCGCATGAAATTAAATTACATCCACACACCGAAACGAAAGTCACGAAAGCGATCGTAAACTCGCGAGTTTATTAAACAGAAAAGACAAATAAAGCTTGTTTTGACATTTTCCGCTACTCTAGTTGATTCATCGTGCATTAGCCGCGTTACGAGGCTACCTTCTTAATTAGTCCCGTGCTCGCAATTACCAAAAGGTACATCACCTTGTCCCTCACATAAAACATTCTACATTTCATTTAGCTGTTTTCATATCGTGATGGGCACGCCACACGCGACTCGCGTTATATAGATGCGATCAATCGCCCGGGAATGTCAGCGCGTGGGCGGCTAAAAGATTTTACACAAAGACGACGGGTCAGTAACTCGTGTTTTTTGGTCTGAGGAGGCGTGTTTGTTTGTTTTTTTATTTTATAACGATCATGAAAGCGAGACGTTGAACCCGAGCTATACATATTTCATGTACAAAGTGCCTGATTTTTCACGCCCGCACGGATCATCCTGCAATTTATTCATCCTCGTACCGAAAAAGTCACTTTGAAACGGAATTTTTGCAATTCGAAAAATTTCCTATTTTTAAAGCGCTCCCTATCGCTCGCATCGCCGCATCCTAAGAACCCGACACCGCAATTCTGTCTTTTCTCGGCTTCTTGAGTTACTCACACTGCTCTTTTGAGAAAAAATCCGTGCGTACGGTACATTTTTACTTCGCCTATTATTAGGCCTCGCTCCTCCGGAGCGCGCGGACGGATTGACTCTCCATAAATTACGAGTGTTTTTTCTCCTTTTGCTCGTTCGAAGCGTGCGAAGTAAGATGACTAAGAGATTATGAGTTCTGAGACGGGAAAATCGATCGTATGTGTACGCGTGTGTGGGTGGGTATATGAAGTTTTTGAGGAAGTTAATGAGCGTCCGTCGTGCGGAAATGTTTGATTGCGAGGAATGATTGTGGATGTGAGTATAGTTGGAATAATAATAGTTGGGATTGATATTAAACAGAAAGAAGGGGGCTATATATACATTGTAATCTATATTTTACCAATTTTTTTTTTTTGTAATATAAGATAATTCTTGTTTCTATTAAGGCGATGTGGACATCAAAATCAACCCAATTTCAATATATAATTAATAAACATTCGAACGTTTATTTGGAAAAACAATTCTTTCAGGCGCTCCGTGTATGTAAATACTATACTCAGATGTTTTTTGTGCGATTCTATCAGCATTTCCATGAGATACGCCCTTTTTAAAACTGGCAAAATTCGAAGTATACAGATCC
>UXGD01001735.1:0-31763 GCA_900474315.1 Torymus auratus
GCCTCCGTGGCGCAATGGCTAGCGCGTTCGGCTGTTAACCGAAAGGTTGGTGGTTCGAGCCCACCCGGGGGCGTTTATTTTTTGCCCCCCCCCCCCCCCCGCGATGCTGCAAAAATTTTACAATTATATGTTCGTCGAATGATTTTTATTGTTCGAGTTTTAAATTTCATTGCGCGGATCGAGCTTTCGCGTTTTATTTTTTAAATTAAAACCAATGGTATAATATATACCTTTTGATTTTATTCCGAGTATATATACGCGACATTATATAGGTTTTAGCGAATACATGTAAAAGCACAGAGAGAATCAATTACTTCGGAAAGGACGTTTAACAGCGTGTAATGAATTAAAATTGAAAGCGTAAATATGTAGCGCGCGTGGAGGAGCGATTTTAATAATACAGAGCAGCTCGTACGTATAACGCGGCAGCTAATATGTGTGTGACGCGGCGGGCACCGAGCCAACCTCCCACGCGCGTCATACACCCACGTGCTGTTCTATTACATCGACTCTATTCTGAAAAGATACTTCTAACTTACGTATAGTTATTGTATAAACGGAGGGTTGGAAGTTCGAGTTTTTATAAGCATATAGTGTCGTCTTTTTACTCTAATTTTTCAATACGTTCTTTTTTTCTAATGGAAAGTATTAGTGCAATCTCGCTAAAAAAAAAATCACATGAATATCGCATTCTCCCAAATAAACGTTTAGAAATTAATTTCTGAAACAACGAAACGGTGCCAATTCTATGGTTCTACATCATACTATGTCCACGCTTGCACCTTAGTGTATATACATGTGTCACAGCATCATACCCGTCCGGAGCAATTAAAATATTAAAGATGCTATCGGGGCCCCTCACTAGCGCGTGTGTCAAGAGTCACTCTGGCAGATTGGCTCTGGCGGCCGGGTGTGTGACCTATTTTGCTTTGTTTTCGGGGGACCCTGAATGCTGAGAGGCGCGATAGGTAATCGGCTTTTGCCGGCTCTGGCTCGCGTGGATAAGTTATACGCTAAATTGAAGCTGAGAGTAGAATTCATTAGTAGAAGGATTTTAAATTTTAAACGAGCTACGGTGCTCAACATAGGCACACGTCGTCGTCGTCATATTGTAGATATTTAATCTTTAGAAGCGATCGATATACACTATTACTATACTGTACGCGACCATTACAAAAATTAAAAACTACCTCGTAAAGACAAAGTACACATAGGTGACACAACGTCGCGTCAATTACATAACACACGTCTAAGCGACCTCTAGCACCGATAACACGTATAGAAACTATATACAAGCGTCGACATAATATAACAACTTTGTTTCATCTAGACCGACGAATTACAGGCATTACGAGGGGAGCGCGTATATAACTCGCGATCGCACACACGCGATATTATATTTATCCGCTCTATCAGCGATCTGCCCGGACAATTAATTAGGCTCGAGCCAGCGATCGCTCCTTATATATCTGAGATATCGAAATGTACAATATTAATAGCAAAAAGGTTGCTGATGCTTTTTTACAGAAATGACATGTATTTTCAAAGCGCTAGCAGTATTTTTCTTTTGTTATACGCACCTTCGTGCGAGGAATCGGATATTATACGGCAGGTCTCGCGCATCAACGCAATCCGGAAATGTATGAAATATTTTTCAGCGCTGCAGCGAAATATAACGCGAGGACAAAGGGAATATCAAATTGAATTATGCACCAGATGGCTCTTTCTCTCTGTTCTTTGTAAAACGATATATGTCACGCGGGCGAGATTTTGTTCGCGCGAAAAATGACCGTCGGAGCGAGGTCGTGTAATTTTATTCGATATGTAGGCTTTTACGCGATAAACACAATGAGACATAAACTATTAAAAAGCCCGCCGACAACGATCGCCATTAATTAATCGCGCTTTTTCGGTTCATCGACCGCACTCTCGATCTATACGCGTGCTGCATTAGAATAATTGGAACACGAGGCCGGCCGAGTGAAAAAGAGAGTTGAGCCCATGTTTTTCGAAACGATCGAAAAAGCTCTCGTGTTTGCCTCGAATATACATGCGCGCTTTACACGATTTTTATCGTCGCGTTGGATCTGACCCGTAATTACGGAAGAACGCTGTACTTTTTCATCCGCGGAATAATTGAATTCGGCGCTTTTGGCCGATGGTAAGCGCGCCGTTTCTGTAGGCTCGATTGGGCGAATTATGAGGATGGAGCTAATTTATTTTTTTTCTCGTTTTTCTTTATGTCCTTTTACAATGTTGAGGTTGTATAGAGTCAATGAGAATAATTATTTAGCTTGGTTTGCAATATACACGGAAAGATCGGGGCTTCAAAGGAATATTTTACACGATATAAAATTATTTCCGGGCAAAATTGCAATAATGATATGTGCAATTAAATTATAATGAAAATGTCGAACTTTATTATCAACAATTATTATTTTGTGGAAGTACAATTAGAGATATGCACAGGAATTTCGGAAAATTAAATCCTTTTTGTCGGTGGCGCGTGCTTTACGAGAGGGAATTTTTAGCTTAATTAAATTAGCTCAACTTTGTGTTATTAAATTATCACTAATATATATCCCAGAATACCATATAAATAATTAAACACAGCTGCGTGCGCGTACGTTTAATGAAAATACGGGCAATGATTCTTATAATAAAAGTCTAACCAATTTAATTCGATTTATCAGCAAAAGTATTAAATTACATACACATCACATGATCCAAAAATCCAATTCCAGTGTCTAGGAAAAAAAATCGAGCCCGATTCAATTCCCCTCTGAAAAACCACATATAGCGGCGACTATATATACGGAGCGGACTAAATCGCGGAAGCTACCTTCGGCGTGCGTTTTTTGTGTCGTCGGCAGCCTAAAAGTCGAGCGAGTGGAGAGAGAGAGAGAGTCGGTTGTACTTCTGCTCCCGTGGGTCAGTTCAAAGCGCCGGATTTCTCTCCCTCTTTTCCGCGCTTATTCCATTCGCTGCTGCGGGAGCTAGAGAAAGGGGGAGGACTACTTTTTTTTTCTTCGTCCTCTTCGGACTCTTCGGTTTTCGATGTAGTGTGGACGATGTATTCAAAAGAACGAAAATCCGATTCTTGGCTGTATAGTGTTTTTTTTTTTCAAAAATGGAAAGCTCCGCGCGTTACACGACCGCTTACCTCCTACCGCTCGACAATCGAGAAAAAATCCTATTTAACAAAAAACTTCTCTTTCTGCAATTCGCAATGTAATCCGACGCATTTCCGTTATAACGCCGCGGCGGCGCTGCTGCTGCGCTTGCGCGCACTTAAAAGCATCGGATTTCCAATTTCCTTTCCGGGAAAAGGAGTGAGGGAGAGAGAGGGCCGCTTTTTCATCATGTTACAGCTTTCGCTGCGCCATTGACTTTTCTGTCAGCCGCCGCCGTCGCCGCCGCGGCGCACATCTCTCCGGCACCGACAAAAGGAGACGCGGCGTAGGGCGAAAGAGGGATGGAAAGAGGGAGAGGAGAGTTCTACCTCATTACGCAATACATGGTTTCGCGTTTCGAGGAATGGGAGCTGGAGAAGGAGGAAATCTGATTGCGCGTGGAGGAGGAAAGACAAAATGTCGTCCCCGCGACTCTGTGGAGCCTCTCTCTCGGTTCTTTCTGCTTTGCATATATTTCGCTGCCATGCAAAGCAAAATGTTTCACCAAAAATTACCGCAGAGTTTTCGAAAAATTTTAATGAAAAACTTACGCTACGACATAAAAAAATAAAACAGTAACCTACTCCTATATACTTTTGTTTACTCAGCAGGGAAACGCGCAAATTCACCATCAAAGGCACGCACCCGAGATTCGCAATTACCGCGGAACTTTACGGTTTTTGCCCCTTCTCTCCTGCCTCTCCTTCCCGATCGGCGAAACCCGCGAAGCGGCAACGAATCGGCCAATCAAAAAATAAAGAAACAAGCGCGCCGGAGGAAACCGCGAATTCTCCATTTTCCAGACGGAATGAGAGAGAGGAGGAGGAGGAAAAAAGCAGTAGCGAACGGAAAACGATCGGAGGCGGCTTTCATCAATCAGCGAAAACTTCCCGACTACTCCGATTGCGATTACATAACCGCGTGGGCGCCGCGTGAGTGTGTGTTCGCGCGGAAATCATATTAATGCAGGCGAGTTATTCGTACGGTTTCTTTACGGCGATGTAGCCGCGATCAAAGTTGAACGCTCCAAGTGGAAAGGAGGTTAAGAGGGGTTGAGAAATTTCGGGAAGACCTGCAGGAACGAGTGCTGTCTATGATTTCGGCCGATGGGAGTTTTGTGTCCTGTAAAAACAGAGGCTCTTTGTACTTTTTCATTTTATTGGGATGTATGAATGTTATTATGCAATCGAGCAAGTCAGCGTCCAGCGAAAAAGCAACCAAGTCATACACACACGCGATTTCTCTCTGCGAAATTGCGAAATCAAAGCGAAGAACGAGAAAAGCTCTCCCGCTCAAAGGAGTGAGCGTTAATTTACACGGGCAGAGATCAAACGCGCCACGCCGACAATTAGCCCCGGGGCTTCGCCTTTTTCACCCGTAGGGCGAGTCGAGGCAATTTCTTTTCCCAGACAGTCAAAGAACAAATATTGCGGAACGAGGTGGTAAGCGATGCGATTGGGGGAGAGAAGCGATTTTTAAGGGCGAGGGAGCTTGGCTGTGCTTAGGTATAGAAATTAAAGGTAAATGTATTATTAGTGGTTGCGGCGTTATGTGCATTTTACACTTGCATAGTGTCCACTGAGATATAATGTATTTTCCTGATGATTTTTACATTTTTTGTACCTATATTTTAATAGACAATAACCTTTTAAAAGTCAAAGAAAAAGTATATTTTTACTTTAGTTTAGATATCCAACTCTGCAGCAAAGGTATATATAAAAGCCTATATTATTTATTTAATGAGGGTAATTTAAATCATTTTTATGTAGACTCGGCATAATGAGAATGCGCGCGAGTTCTCAGTAAATAAAAATGATGAATGGAAAGGGAGCCGAAGCGTGATAAAGGATGAATGATTAGGTGAAGAGGTGGCGACAAAGGAGAGAACAGGAGGAGAAAGTGTAATAATGGAGGAAAGGCAAATAACCTCCTTACTCGAGAAATTTCCAAGGCGTAAATTATTGCGCGCTCGGGATATAAATAATGGGAATAAGGCGGCCAAGAGGCGAATGAAAGAGACAAATAAACTGCAAATTTATATGTAGAGCTTTCTTCTTACAGCGAGATTATACAATACTAAAATACACGCTGATTCTACACGGCTTATAAGCTCATTTCATTTTTTACTTTTATAAGCTTTTCCTTTTACCCAGCTGCCTTATTGCACAAAATTTTTATGGCAAAAATTTTTCACGTACATTTGTATAAACTTCCATCTGTTTTGAAAATTACATTACAAGAACAAAAAAAAATTCTGGCAAATAAACGATAAATCTTTCTCTCTTGCGACCAGAAGAGCTGCCGCCCGCACAATGGAGCAAATCGGCAAGGCAAATACAACCTCCTTCCTCCCCCATTCCTCAGAACAAGAAGAAGAACAAGAAGAAGAAGAAGAAGTAAAAGGTCTTCGCCTGCGCCGCCGGAAGAAAGGCAAAGACTATCAAATATTCGCGGCACCTCAGACCTCCGCCGCTCGCTCGATAAACCCGAAAGTTTGTTTACGGCCGCGTCGCGAACTTCCACGCGTTCTGGGTGGGACGGGGAGAAAGAGAGTCTGCTCTTGAGGTTTTTCGCGTGCGCGAGCCCGAATGCATGGCATTCTTCGCCGGTGACCCTTCTACACTATTATGGTTTTGGAGCAGTGAGCCGAGGAGGGTACAATGTTTGAAAAAATCTTGAGGTCATGGTTTCAACATTTTTGGCTGATTGTTTCTAGTATTTTATGATGTTGAAAGGGATTTGTTGAACATTTGATGAGAAAGTTATCTTCCGATAAAAATCATAGGTTTTTATCGTATTTTTTTAGTCAAACTACATTATATCATATACAAGTATTTATAAGATACTTGTATTAATTAGTATTTTTTTTACTCAGTTCTCTGACCGAGACTATATTGACTTGAATACTTACATCTGCTGATATCTCCTTAAGTATATCTTTGGAATTCAATATAAACCCTTTCAAAATATTTTCCAAAACATTTATAATACAATCCTCGCAACATAATATTCAAGCCTCCAACTATAGCCAATAAAATTCCGGATTCCAAAATTCCTTCTACCACAATACAAATCTCTTTCTCTCGGAAAAAATCTCGAAACCTCGCAGCGTAAAAGGGTCCGCGTGCCACCCTCAGCAGCCATATCCTCTCCCGCGCAGCTCCATAGCGTTCCGGTCGCGATTTGCGAGACTCTCTCTTTCCTTGCGCGCTCGCTTTTTCCGCGCCGACGGAGAGAGAGAGAGAGTCTCTCGAAAGTCTCTCTTTCGGTCTCTGGCGACGCTCCAAATCATTTCCGTCCGCCGGAAGTCCGAGAGCGGACCTTCCGCCGCCGGACGCGCTCGTGAAAAATTAAGCGCGCGCGACCGGCTCGCCTTTCTACTCGATTCGCCTTTACGGCCGCGTAAAAGGTTGTTTTCGAGTGGACGGCCCGCGCGCTTTGGTTTTCGTTTTAGTGGGTGGAAGGGATGCGCGATGTAGAGTCCGAGTATTGAGAAGCGAGATTTATTTATTTATTTTTTTCGCGTTATTAAGTGTATTACTACTTTAAACTATCTTTTAAATATCTTTTAAAATTCGCGCTTGCGTGCGTAAACGACAAACACACAAGTAAGTTATACATGTATCTTTGAGCTCGCCGCGCAAATAAAAACACGTTGAAACTATGTTAATTCCTCCTCTAATACTATCCATTTTTTTTTTCATAAACCATCAGTAATAACACGCTATCCCTCCGCGCGCGCGCGTCTGTCATTAATTATTAAAATAACGCCCGAATGAATCTCAACTACGCGGCGCTCACTCGCGACCTAAGGAATTTACATACCGTGCGCGAGTGCTATACTACTGCAGCGCCGAAAGGATCAACGTCATTTGCAATTCAAGCCGTGCGCGCTTCTCAATTACTCGCGGCAAAAAGTCCGCGTGGTGTGTATTCATGTCGAGCGCGAGCGAACTTGTGGCGTGCGCGGAGTTTTGCCAGTGTCTTTATTAAATTGCGAGTTATGCGGAGGAGGCGCCGGTGGTTAGGGCGAGATGGATAAACAGAGAGGACAATATCTTCAGGATGGCTTCTCAATTGTGCTACTGCATTGAAAGGCTTTAGGTGCGTGTATTGCTAAGTAAACTAAAAATTCCAAGCACAAGTTCAGCTCTCGCCACTCCAGATCCTTCGCATATAGCAGCCGCGGAAGCCCAATAAGCTCCATATCAATCAATCTCCACTCCCTTACGCGAGCGCGCGCCAACTCCTACAACCTCCAACTTCCTCTCCTCTTCAACTCTCTGTATATCCGGTGACCTGGCTTACCACTCGAATTTGCCTCGACTCCACTAACTCTCTCTCTCTCTTACTCTCCTACGCCTTACGCCTCATCAATCTCGGCGGCACGGCAGCGGTGGCCACTTGCCTGGCAATTACAATATCGGGGAGGCTGCTGCTACTGCCGTCGCTTCTTGGCCCGCGAGCGTCGGTTAATCCCGAGGCGGCAGCAGATCCTTGAGAGGAGAGACGAGGATCTCCTGTCTCGCTCACCTGTTGCCCTCTCGCCAGCGCGATCAGTCAGGCTAGGGCTAGGGATTTGTTTTGAGCTGCGGTGTGTGATGAATGGAGGGGGATGAGGAGCATTTATTTTTCCTTTCTTTTTGTTGATTGATCGGGATATATATGTGGCCGCTGGAAAATGTACTAACTCTTTTTCTTTTCGAAGAAATATTTCATTTTTTAATTATTTTAGTATTTATTGTGAGTAACGAATCCTAGTAGTTTATATCTTTACGTACAAGAGATGTTATAATATGCAAGTATGTGGTGGTTTTAATAAGTGATTAAGTAGATAAACGAGATAAAAAGCAATCACTTATTTAAATTAAAAAAATTAAGTATAAGTTAAACATTTATATTTCTCCCTACAACTACAGCAACAACGAGAGCGGCCAACGCCCACGACGCCGTTACATCCATTTTAATCAGCACTCAGGCTACAACGCGCGAGCGCGGACGGTAATTGCAAATTCTGCGCTAACAATGTTTTGTCATTAATTAAAAATAAAGAAAGAAGAACGTAGCGAAGAAAAGCGGCTCGTCGTCGTCGTAGGAAAATCTTCGCCGCTCGAGTCTAATGTCATTCCTCGAGCGTATATAAACGCATTTCCGAGCGTCGCCAGCGACGCGAGGCGGAAGATGACCGGCTAAAATTTACGGCGTCGTTAAAGTGACCTCGTAAGCTCTATTCCTACCGCCACCCGCCGCCCGCGGTATGCTTTTTTATCACTATACGCAAGTGTTTACCCTAAGAAAGTTCGCGAGCGAAAGGGGTGTTGTATTCGCGAACGCGCGTGTGTGTGTAAGCGGGAGGCCGTAAATGGCGCGTGCATGAAAACTCGTAGTTCGGCTCTTTAACCTTTATGATTATTGGACGAAATGGTTTTTCGACAGTGTTTCGCGCGGGTGCCCGTAAACCTTTATACGCGCATGCGCGTGTACGCGCATATATTTATGCGCTTTACGAGGCAGTTTTACAAGTATTTGTTTATTGTTTCGTAAAGTTTTTATTGGTACGTGTGCGAGAGCTGCAGCGAGTGGCGAGGGTATAAATGTATTTATAAGGCCGCGAGCGCGTGTTATTATTATTATTTTTTTTTTTGGGGGAATTCGGGATTATGGGCGAGCTTGTGTCGAGTTAAAAATGCATACATATGTGGACAATTATAGTTGTCATTCATTGTTTCAGAAATGAGCCACTTACTTTGCATAGAGGGGGAGCAAGGACTACATATACAGATTTTTATCACAGTTTGGAGTATCTTCTTTCCCGTAATCACACACATGAGAAATCTTGGAAGTGAGGCCAACTCCCAGCCTTACACCCTCGAAAACTTACTCTCCGGCGCGAGAGAGTAGCAGCAAACGTCCCTCGACCGTCGCGCGTCGTCTCATAATTTTCACAAACTCGCGACAACGCGCGCTTCTCCTCGGAATTGCGGAAGTCGCTCGAAAACAAAGCAAGCGCGCGCGCACGCGGCTTATGCCCGCCGGGTGCCAATTAGGCGGCGGCTAATTAACAAAGTTTCGCACTATCGATGACGACGACGACGACGAGCGGGACTAAACTGTGCGAGCTGGGAGGGTTACTTTCGATGGGCCGCGGTTGTAGCTGTTATTACTTTATGATTGGGGGAGGCTCAACTTCGATGCTCGTGGTTTTTGGGGTTTCCGAGAGGAAATTGGTTGAGGGTATAGAAGATATGGAGGTTTTTGTAAAAGTTGGGAGTGGCTGTGGAATTGTCAACATAAAAAAAGTTTTATAATATGTAAAAAGAAATTTATACCCAGAAAGTGTACATATATCTACCAATTTCGTGCGCCACGCTGTAAACCCCCGATTACATACATTTCATTTGTCAATCGGAAAATGACGCAACGCCCTCCTCGCAAACAACATCAAAAACAAGATTGACGTTACTCTCATCTGGCTCGAAAACCACCGCCGGTGACGAAAAACAAAGCTCTGGGAAATATGTTTTTCTCGTTAATTGCGCGCAGCCTGTCATTTCGCCGTCCGAACGGGATAATTGAGCGACTATACTCGAAAAACGCGCCGCGAAACTATTTGCTCGGCCGTTGCCGCGCTCGTCGCAGCGGATTAATTCGTTAATTTGTTTTTCCCGCCCCGCGTGCAGTCAGCGTCCGACGCTCACAAAGCGCGCCGCGAACAATTGGCTGATTAAAAGGTTCATTGGGTCGAGAGTCGAGTGATTGCGGAAGGGACGCGCTGCAGATAGAAGCGCGAGCGTGAGTTTGACGCCCGCGGCCGAGACTGCGGAACCGCGAATGTTTTTTCGGGGCGTTTGGCTGCAGCATAAATTGTACCCTTGTGAGCTTGGCTGACGCTTGTGCGAGAGTTTTGTTTGTCAGTGTAAATATATACATTGTTCTAATACTTATTCAGTTTCACTATACTTTTATTATTCATCAGGTTGCATAAACTTCAAAATCCACTGCTCGACAAAATCTCGGCCGCAGCACAGTTCATCAATCATCGCTCGGACACAAAAGCTCACCTGCGCCTCGTTCTCTCTCTCTATTTACTGCAAAAACCCTCTACGGCCAATTTCCGCTACACTATCTCTCTCTCTCTGCCACGGCCGACGAATCGAGTTTAAGTTGGTCGGGACATGTTTCTTAATTAGACCGGCTCTGCGCGCGTAATATTGGTCCCTGAACGCGACGAGACTTTAATTGCGTTAGATTCTCGTTAATTTCATCCGGAGCGAGAGAGAGAGAGAGAGAAAGGGCAGAGAGTGGCTTAGAGAGGCGCGCGATCGATCGGCCCGCTGGCGTAATTACGAAAATTGCGTTTGGATAAAAGTGTGCGAGAGCGTGAAAGGGGTGGACAGGAGAGTTGGCGATATATAGTATAGAGCGTAGTTGTGGAATTGAATGGAATAGGTAGGGTGCGGATGTTAAGGATTCGTTTTGAATGGATAAGTGTAGATGATTGTATAGAATGAATGAACTCAAGATTTTATCGAGAGAAAGATGGGAGTGAAGATTATTTCTGCTTCAATTAAGTAACAGGCTGTAATTACCAGAATCACATCAATTTGAAATTAACGTTTTTCCGAATGAAACCTCTTACGGAAATAAAAAAAAAGCGAATAATATATTCATAGATCAAGAAACCCCAAGCAGCTACATTCTCTCAGTGAAAAATACTTCTTGCCAGTTTAAACTTCTTGCAAACTCGCGCTCGTCACCTCCGTACGCCCATATCGATGCGCTTCGGTAACCGCGTGAGCAGCGTCGCGAACTTCGCGCCGTTACAATGGGAGATAAGCCAATTTCCAGTGTGCGCGCGATGTAATCGAGCTGCCGCCACCGTAATTAGCGCCTGCACGAGCGAGCGAGTGAATTAATCAGGCAAATCCTGAAACTCTGACCCAGTTGTCGCGGCGACGGTGGCGGCAAAATCGAAGGTGGTGAGAAGTGGGTGCGGGTGTGTTGAATGTTGAATGAGGACGCGCTATGGCGTGGCTGATGATTTTCAGGAAGAATGGAGAAATTTATTCAATTTTCAAGGGATTTAGTTTCAACAATTTTTTTTGTCTGTCATGGTAAAACACAAAACGCAATAATTTATCAGTAAACATGCGAAATGTCACATTAAGCTTTTAAGTATATCTTGCTGCAAAATGATAACACACTGCGCAATCTTTACAGCAAAGATCTTCTTTACAGCTTTACCAAAGCCAATATTTTCCTTCATAAACTCGCAAACTTCACTATCAAAGCGCTATAAACTATACAAACTCGGAGAGGAGCTCGGAAAATTTGCACACGCCAAACAAACTTCACCTATACGAAATCCATCAGTTGCGAGTGAACGAAACAAACTCTCATATTCCCTCTCTCACTCTTTCTCTGCTCCCTGCCGCAATAAAATCACGCGTAGGCGGCGTCGCTCACTTTGTTCCAATCTCGCGCACTCGCGAGGATTTCCGAACAGACACCCGCGCGCGTTTGCCGCCAGTCAAAAATCCTCCTGCCTTCGCGTATATACACTGGCTGCAGCGAGATTGCTGCGCCCCTTTCACTTTATCCGGCAATAAAACAATATCACGTCTAAGATGGGGAGGGGACGGGAGGGCAAATAAATTTATAGCCAATCTCGTCAACGTCTCGAGGCCCGGGGATTCGCCGAGAGGCTTAGAGAGACAGAGAAGGAAGCATAAAGTCGTAAAAGTCGACTTACGACGCGACGAGACAACCGTGCGTAGCAGTGCTGCTCTTCTCTTTTTTTGTAATTGGTGGGGGTGAAAGGAACGGTTGCGCTTTGGATTGGGTATGAAGGGATGAAGTGCTGGTGGTGTAGAATGTTCAATGTTTTATTGATGGGGTTGATAGCAGTAGTTCTCATAAAAGGAGAACTCTAATGCGTCTATAAATAAAATACAAAATCTAATAAATACTCACGTATACATTCACGGATAGTTCAAACGCGACACATTACTGATAAAAAATTCATTTCCCCACGTTGCCACGAATCGACCGTCTCGCATTCCTTTCGCGTGCGATATATCATCGGCGGCTAATGCGCACGGCAATAATACGACCGCGCACATGTGCGCGTGATATTTATCGCTGGCTTATATTGCGCGGCGAAATTAGGGACCACTGATGGATTACGATGCGAGAATTCATTTCGACGGTGATCGTCTATTCCGAATGACAATACTCGACAGAAAAAATCATTTTTAAATTAAAAATTTTTCACTCGTGTCGGAGATATTATGCACGTATCTACGAGTCTCATATAAAAAGTCATTTACATTCGAATGAATAATTGTTGAATCGAAATTTTCGAATTTCACTTCACGCTGGCGCATCGTGAATAAATTGTAGCCACGTCGCTCGCCGAAGTTTTACGATTATTGCTTCAATAAAAACGACAAGATTTTAAAATTTTCATAAAATATTTCACGCTTTCATAATTAATGAGGGGCGGGCTTCAGGAATTTTAATATATATTATGCTGAGTGATGTGAAAAATAAAGAAGAGCGCATAATTCGAACGCACGAAAAGTGAAATTCACCATAAAATTCCCGCGCGCTGTGGCTATAAAAACGGCAACAAAAAATTTTTCGTAGCGATCAAACATCCCTTATACTTTACTTTTAATTTCAAAACAATCCTCCGCCTTTGTCCTCGTAAAAAGCCCTACATAAGAACGCAGTTGGCCCGCCATTGCTCATAAACCAAAAAGCTCGCCGAAGCCTTATTTACGTCGCGCGCTCTATACGCACGTCCAATTTGCAAGGTCGCGCTAATTAAAGGCGATTTTTATTGGCCGGCGCTTCCTTGCGTCGTAAAAAAGCGGACGTTTAATTCCTCCTCCTCTTCCGAGGAGACGTCGCTGCTCGCGGTCGTATAATCCTGGGGCTGGACGTCGTAGCGGAGAGTTACGGCGCTCCGTGCCGCTGGCCGAGGAGACGAAGAGAGACGGCGGCCGACGAAATTAATTGGCGCGCAGTCGAGTTTATGGGGCGCGATGAGAAAGTACAGGGGTTGGGATTTTTTTTTAAAGAATCTTAAAATTGGGTCGCTAATTTCTAAGTATAATATGATCATCGTTATTAATGGATTCGACATTCGATGAGATGAGTAGAATGTATAGTAATATCCCTTTTCCTCTACCGTATAGATCCATCCTATAGACTCACGATTTTAACCTTGATTTTCACGAAACCTAAAAAAAGGACACGACATCTCTCAGCAGCAACGAAAAAGGCTACTTTTCTCATTCTTCCCAAACGATCCAATAACCACTGGGCGCATTCATCCCCGATCCACTCGAAGCTCGCTCGGCCGCGCGCTAATACGCGCGTAATATCCCTCTCGTGTCCTACCGAATTTCGATCGCGGCCGAGCGCTTCAAAGCGAAAACGTCGTCGTCGTCGCACTCGGCTGGCTCTTCATTACTCCGTGCGTGCGCGCGCAGACTCGAGTGTGTCCAATGAAACTCGCGTTATTAATGGCCGAGGGGAGCGCGCCCCGGCGACGATGGAAAAAAGAGATATCGGCGCTGCGTAGGAAAGAGGTGCATTTGTCAAATATGAAGAGATCGATATTTTTAGGGAATGGGTGAGTACAAATTATTGTTATACAGTTGTACGTTTTTTCTTTAATTATAGCAGAATGTAGATTATATTTAATGGAATCAATAAATTCTGTAAATATAAAGCAGAATGATATAACTGAAATTTAATAAAAAATCAAGGCTCCGAGCGATTATTACAAACCGAACCGATCGGAAAATCCAGTGCAATCACAATTCCACGAAACGGACAAACGATATTTCCTTCTCCCTCTACTCCGTCTATAAACTCTTTCCTTTCCCGTTTTATATACCCTCGCCGCCTAGCGCATCCGAAGACAATGAAGACGGAATTATTTTCCGCGGTATATCATTTCGCCGCTAGTGCGGGCAATTGTATTAAGACGAGCTAGTCGCGCTTATATACCCCGGGCTGAAGTGGAGAATCGATTGTCCGAGAAATCGAGGAGAGCCAAGTCGTAATAACTTTTGGCATAAATTCCGATTGTTGTTTCGAAAGAAAGTTTTTCTTCTCCCTCTCTCTCTCTCTCACTCGAGATTATGAATCTTCTTCGCGGGGGCTTTTTTATTTATATGGCCGAGGAAGTTGTAAATTTCAGGAAGCGAATGAGCGAGGAGCGCTCGTATAATTTATCATCGAGCTGAGAGAGAGAGAAAGAAGGAAGACAGTGCAGAGTCGAATTGAATTTTTTGGCGAATTCGGCCGCGACCAGAAATGAAGCTGATCGGAACTTCCTCCTTCGAAGAAGTGGATTGTTTCGGATGTGGGGTGCTCGAAAGTTTGGCGAATTTCCCGCGGACGGGACCGAATAATCAAGAATGATTAAATAAATAGGAAAGTCATTTGTCAAAAACAACATACAAACTTTCCTACGAATACAAAGGTTATATCCTATAGCATCCTTTTCACTCGTAGCTCGAGAAAAAGAAAAAAAATTATTTTCCCCTGCGTGCTTTATACTGCACCACCACGCGCACGTGCGCGGCCTGCATCGGCAATGGGGCACGTCGATTTATTTTTCCCGCGGATTACGGCCCCTCGGCAGATAAAGTTTATCGCGCTTTTTTATACGGCCTCGTATCAATTTTGCCCGATTGTCCGACGCTTACCTTCGGCGGCTGGCGTTTGTTGCAGTGCGCGAGGATATATAAGATGCGCGGGCGAAAGTGAGATTGACTCTAGGCTGTGATGGCCGTCGTTGTTTTGTGGCTGCGCGAGGTCTGTTATGCGGAATGAATTTTCGTTTGGCTGTAGGTTTATTGTGATCGATCCATCCGGGCTGCTCTTTTTATAGCTGATGAGAATGAGATAAGGTTATTCCATTGCAATAAAAAGTTTGTCAAACGCGGGTAGAATTTGGCGGTTGCATACACGTAAAACGTTCATATGTTTTTAAATAAGAAATGAGAACATGCTTTTTTCTATTAAAAATCATCCGCTTGTAAATAAAAGCCCTGAATAATGACATCTTTTCATACATGTGACACGTCAGTAAGCTGGAATTCACGAGCTCACTTCATCACCCTCCTTTAAAAAACAAATTAATTTTCCTTAGGAAGATCACATTAGCCCAAAAATATCATCTTCTAGGTCACCCCCTCAATCCAATCCTGTCGCAAACAAATTACCCCTCCCGGAGCTCTAATCCCGCAACAAAAGAACAATCAGATTCGAAACTTTCATCCATCGGCATTATAGCCGCTTAATAACCTCTTCGTCACTTTCCGCTATCTGTGCCACTGCAGACGCGCGGTTCTCGAAAGTCGCGGAAAAATAGCCTCGCCCCACGCGCGCGCGCCTCGATGACTAATGACGCCAGCGCTTGCGTTCGTGAAAAATCTAGTCTAAATAAGGACGCGCCAGCGTGGGAGGAAATATTGCTGAGCCTGGGATGCCATTTTTTAGGTGAGTCGTAGAGATTAGTCGTAGAGTTTGTTTATATCTGGGTATGATATATATTTGCGAAGTAAATATCTGTGGCTTCCCGGAAAAACCCCACAAATTTTTTTTTTTAATTCCAGGAAAAACCATTATATTAGTGAAAGTCGTTTTGTAAAACATGAACGATATTTGGTCTAGTTACTATAGTGATAAAAGTGTTATTCAGATTAGTATCCGTAGATGCAGTATTGCATTTAATCCCATTTGTCTTGATTTAAAACACCGATACAAAACTAAAAACTCGATTTTCTCGAGATCACGAAAAATGGAGATATAATATAGTTATTCATGGAAACCACAGATATTATTAATAAGGAGAGGAAATGGATTTAAAACCTTCCGTTACAAAAGGTATTTATATGTCATTGAAATATCGGATACGAAATTGGAACGCTTTGCGCTAATTCAAAATCACTGCGATCTTCATCGATATTCAACAAAATTTGTCATGCGGTTTCATCGAAGTGACAAATTCCAAGTTTAACAGCTCCATAATTATCACATATCCCGCGAACAAGACATTTCCTTCTCTCCTCTCAATCAATCAGCACCTAAAAAAAGGAAAGAGTAACATCAGCCACACGGCCACGTCAAACCGACCTCTCGCCGCCGTCTTAATTCATCGGAGTGCAAAGCCACGGGAACTGCAGTCGAGCGATCGGAAATTGCTTCCTTTCACGCGCGCGGGCGTGACGCGGCGAAAAAGCGCCGACGATGTAATGCTTCGGCGCTCGTTTTTCGCAAGAGACGAGTGTTTCTGATGCGTCCTCGACGACGACGAGGTCGTTTAATCTCGAAAAGTGTCGCAGTGCTGCTGCTGCTGCGAGGCTGTTGAGAGGCGGATGTGGCACTGGTTATGGCTGTGATTGGAAGTTTTTAAGGTTTTGATGTGGGAGCTGGGATTTGGATTCGCTACAGGATGGAATGTACTTTCTCGACAGGAATTTATCATTTATTCAGGAAATACAAATTGACCAACGAAACTTTATTACTTTTCGTGAGACCGTTGTATTATTATTATATTTAAAATAGTATATTTAAAAAAATAGTAAAATAGATGATTTCGTTATGTAAATTTTTATAAATGTAATAACATTACAAGACTCGTAAAAATCAAAGAAACACTTGACGAAGACAGCAGCGTCCGACTAAACTCGTGCCACATCCACTACTTCACCCTTAAAAATCCCATTTCAAATTAACCCTCCGCTTTGCGCGTCCACCCCCAAACAAAGACCCATTTTTCAGTCCTACACGCCCTCTTCTCTCTGTGTCCGTACGTGCGAGCTTAATGCATTATTTAGAACAAACTAGCTTGGCTTAAGGAGGCCGGCGGTTAAAGGGTCGGCTCACGTACACTTCCGGCGTAAACGGGGTCGACGCACTTGTTGCGACGCGCGAGGGGGCTGAGCGAGCGTTATTAATGCCGCCGCGCCCGGAAATTCGCCGAATTTCGAGCGTTTTAAGGGAGGAGGGAGGGTTTCTTCCACAGACGTGGTTTGGGTTTTAATTGGGTTCGTTTTTTTTTCTTCCTGGAAAGAAGAGGGCTCGCGGCGTTCAGAATAAAGTAGGGATTTGTTCCTTTTTGTAAAAGCTTTTTTTTCCGATGAAATATTGTACTTGGCATGTTATATTACAATGGAAAACGCCTTTTGAACAATGCCTGATTATTCTCGACATTTTTCCACTTGTAAACAACATACATCAAATTTTTTACGCATCCGAGAGAAAAGAATTCAGCCATAAAACCGAATACACGCCGACAGCGTTCACTTCGCCAAAGGTATACGTACATATACTCGACCACGTCACTTTTCACATACCTACCTCTCACACCGTCTCTTACGTATCCACGTTACAACTGATGTGTCGTTTGACCGACAGACAGCCTGCGCAGCGAGACGAAATTGTTTCCCTCTCTCCTTGCGCGTGTCGCTGTTTTATTCAGACTCGCCTCTTTTGTCGAGGCGCAGAGCCATGACATGTCAAAATAAAAGATTCCACGAGACGTCTCTGTCTCGAGGAGTATTAATTCGTTATGTTGGTTATTATTGCTCGAGGGGGACCTGTATGTGTTTGTCGCTTCGTTCTGATGTCACACGTGATGTTGAAATGATGATACCAATTCGGAGGCGCTTGGAATATTGTTATGGAGCTCCTGTTGCGTTTCAAAAGGTAATAATAGTACATTTCGAGTCAGTGTTCGTCAATTCTATATACAATTTAATTCTCTTGTACGATGGACTTACATTTATGTACTTACTTTCTATAAATAAAATTTTTATGAAGCGGTACGCAGCAAAATAATCTCCCGATCGTCTCCTGCATTTACCCAACAACAGAGCATAAGACCGGGAAATTATAAAATTTTACAACGCAATAGTATAAGGGCAAGCAGAGCGCCGCTATAAATGTCCGCGCGCTTGCGAGCAGTGCCAGCTGAGGACGGGCTTAATAAGTTCCCAGGCACATTCGCGCGCTTGCCTTATTTCAGTGTAATTCCTTACTTAGGAAAGTTACAAAACGCGAAACTAAGTAAGTAACAATCACAAAACTTATAACAAGTCCCGGCGAATTCTTCCTCGGGGCCATTCTCTCCCCCTCTCTCTCTACGTGAGAGACGCGACTTCAACCTCGTCTCCAAAAGTTAATTCGTTGTCTCCCGTCGTCGTCCTCGTCGTCGTCTTCTATTTCACTTTAAGCTTCCGCTATCTCTATCAGTTTACTTCTGTCCCTCCTCGTTACATTTATTTCGCTCGTCTCATTGTCTTCCCCCTCTTCCCGCCGCACTCCCGGAGAGAGAGAGAGAGACTCTTACCGCTCTTCGCCGTATCTCCTTTCTCGCCTCCTTGAATTACGCAATTTTCTATGTTTGCGAGATGAAAAAAATGCGCTTTATTGAGTTACGTGTAATTAACGTTTCTTATTACTGCAGATTGAAAAACTGAACGAATGAGAATTTCTTTAATGCGTGCCGCGGTAAGAAGTTCCGAGTAGCTCTTGTAATAAGGATTTTTATCGCTTTAAAACTTGAGTGAATTTTGTCATTAATCACGCCCACATAACTTTGTTTAAGCAGGATTCTACGATATCAACGTTATTTCTTGTCTTGTTAGCTGGGAGTTCGTTGTTCTATGAGAAATGTAGTTTAAAGCGGTTTAACACACCGCAAAAGTATCAGCATACGTAAATGCTTATAGCCGTTATTTCATTTGAATGCGACGGTTTCAACCAATAACAACAAAAAGTTCCGTGCCTTCATGAGTGTTTTATTCGCGACAAGCCTTTTTTATTAAGAAAACTATATCTTCACTCTGTTCGTGTTCATCATAGAAAACCAGTAAATGAGGAAAACCGGGCGAAGCCAGTGACCGCGAGGCCGATGGCTTCTTCTCTCTCTCTCCACTTAGTGCTTCCTCACTTTTGATGCTCTCTCTCATGCACACACATGCATACATACCATCTCGCATAGACACATACATCGAGTCGACCACGAGAGTTTCCTCCCCTCAAAATATAGACGTGGAAAGAGAGAGAGAGAGAGAGACTGTGTGCGCGCCGCAGGAGAGAGTCACGTCTCCGGAGCTCCGGAGACGCTCTAATTAAATTACTTAAGCGTACGTGTATCTAGGAGGCGCAGGCAGACACACAGGACGGCAAAGAGGAAAGGGAGGAACCTCTGTGTGTCTATACATGTACGTGTGAGTATGCTTGTATGTGTGTGCGTATGTGTGAGACTCACGTCTGGGGAGCGTTTTACCTCTCAAGCGCCTCTCGCGTCTTCGATCTACGCGCGTGTGAGTGGCTCTGCGCAGCAGCGACGTCGCTGCATTTACCGGGGAAAAAGGGTGGGGAAGGGGGGCGAGAGGAATTTCTAGAGGAAGAGAGAGAGAGAGAAGCTCTTTGGATATTAAATGAGAGCGCGGGTGGAATAGGCGCCGCCTGCGTTTCTGGAGAGAAGGGGACCGAGCGACATCGAGGCTAAATGTTAAAGGCAGCTGCCTAACTTCTCCATGGGCTTTTCTTCTTTCACCCACGCGAATAGATTAGGAGGTTGCCGACGTGTATTAATCAAGGCCCGTTTTACCAAGATTATAGATATTCATTATGCGCGTTTTTCGGATAATCGAAAATTAAGGCGAATGATGGTAAAAGTATAGGGCGCAACGTTGTCACAAAGTATTTTGCTTTTTATGTAGCACTGGACGAGCGAATATGTATTTCAATCAAAAATGAATTTTTGTTATTAATGACCATTCGCGTGATTGCTTTTCCGATTGCGTATTCATTAGAGCAATAAAGTTGAAAATTAAATTGGATACGAAATACAATAAAACCTCGGGGCATAATATTAAAATACTAATATGACGTTTTAAACTGATTGAAAAGCATAAAGGATAGATTTTAAAATAAATTCGCGCGCACGGTTATCGCCGGGAATGCACTCTAATTAAAGCGAACACGCGGTCGCGCACATGCGGCCGGACCATATTTTCATTTCCATCAAATTGATATTAGTGAATTTCAGAATAAAAGCGCCGGCGTTTAAATCCCGATTCAATCTAACGCGTTGCTTAATCCGAAACAGAAACGAGAATATTGCGACGAAACTACATCTCTTTCTAAACTCTGGCACATATCTGTACGCTGCGTTCCCCCCGAAACCTCGTTCGCGATGTCAAAACACGAAACGCAATAGACGAGAAATCAGTCCTCAGGGAAAAAGCGAGAGGGGCGGGGGGAAGAGAGCTCTCGGCCATTATACGCTTGATGCTACTTTAAACATTTTATATACGTGCGTATGTGTACCGGTGGTCCGGGCGGAATACTTATGAAGTTGTGCACGAACACAGAAAGAGAAAGAGAGGGGGAGAGGCACCGCGAGAGATTAAATTTCCGCTCGCGTACGTGGGCACATGAAAAATGAAGCGCCCAGGGATATCGATAAACAAATGCATACGCGCGTCTGTATGTTGTAATCGACGAATTCGGGGATCTGATTTCAAGGTACCCACTTCTTTGTTGTTAAGTACATAGGCCTTGTTTTCTCTGCAATACGAGGAGTCTTTCAATATCAAGTTCGAAAAATTTTTAAAGTTCTGATGCTGTTTAGTCATTTTTTAACAATTATTCTAAAGTTTTGTGAAAAATAATAATAAGATTGTCATTTTCTATTTCAGAAGATTTCTACGCTTTAGTATACAAACTTTTAAACGTGAATTAGTTTGCGAACCCTTCTCAAGTACGACCCGTTTCCGGGACCTGCCCACGGTCCATCCTTCCGAAAATCAAAACAGCATTACTCCCTTCCTCATCTGCCCCACGTCCAAGCTATCGGGGAAAAATCCGGGTTCACGAAGGGAAGAGAAGAAGCAAAAATAAAGAGCCGGAAAATCCGATGTAGATCAACCAGACGCAAGCACTTTTTGCGATTAGCCACGGAGGGATTTTCTTTTTTTCCACTTGCGATGGGCCGCATGATAACTGGGTTGTTAAAAAGCCACAATCATTGTGGGTAGGAGATTACGTTAGGATTGTCGCGAGAAACGATAAGAAGATCGATAATTTTTGTTGCTATTGGAGAGACCTGAGAGTAAAACAGTGTATTACAAAGTTTATCGTAGAAAAATAGAATAGAATTATTTAAATTATTTCAAGAAGGTAAGAGTCAATGTATTGGCAGCGGTTTTTTTGTTAATTTTCGTTTGGCTATGTCTAGAGCATATAATAATATATATTTAATAAATGACTATGAAAGAAAACTTAAATTTCAGCTTTTTGCTCGCTTCCATATCGTAAATATTTGCAAAGTGGCATTCAATGGAAAAAGCATAATAATTTTATCGTGAGGTCGGTAGTGTATATAGAATTATTTACAATACTCAATCAAAACACTGTTTTTTCATCTGAAAATTCTTTTATCTTTTCAATATTATATAATCATCGGACATAACCAAATACATTAATCCCTTTGATAGCCCGTCTCCACCTCGAAATTCATTTACCACCATCTTAGAATACAAGAAGCTTCCCTTCATAACTCAAATATTCAAAGTCGCTGCGCAGCTTCGTTATCGAATTTTCCGGCGCTCGTCCGGGTGCAAAAAGCCCGGCTTATCGCGGGCGAGAGTGTCCATTAACCTCCTGACTGGGAGCGAAATTGGGCCCATGCCGGCAATTACCGCGACCGGCGCCAAATAACCGCGTTATCCTTGTGGCGCGAAGTGTCTTGTCACGCCTATCGCCTGGTGAAGGTCGGTAATTGTTAGCCGTTGGAAATTTAGCAATCTCAGTCGGAGATATTTTAAAATTTGAGTACGGATTATGTACTAACTTTTGCTTCGCTTGTATTCTAGAACTGTAAATATATTGTATCGATTTAAGTATATATATGATACAGCAAATAACCGTGAAGTTAAAGATGAATGAGCAAGTGAAAAACCAAAATCAAAGTTGATTAACGTATACGAGTTTGTTATGATTTTATTTTACCATTACATTATTGGAAAATCAATGCAAACTAAGTTGAAACTTCGTAAAATATTTATTGAATGTCTCATCGATTGAAATAAATTCCTCTACAAACTTTTGCTATGAATGAATGAAAGCGATTTTTCGATCAACAACAGCATCCAATAGACAGAACGGCAAAAATCAACCTCCTAAACTACAAAAATCTTCAAAAATTTTTAGCATTCACAAGCGCTCAATTCTGCTCGACTCAAGGGAACTTATTCGCGAGTGAAATCGAAATAAAAAAAAGAAGGCGGAGTCGAGACGGAAAACCCGAACGAACCGATTCACGGTATTTACCTCCAGAAAATATCCGCGTGCGGAAAATCGGGTCGAAGCGGTCTTTCCCCCTAGAGATTTCTCCCTCCCTCTCCTTTCTTCGAAAAACTTGTCTCTTGGTCGGCACGTCCAGTCGTCCACTGACTACGAAGTCGGTTTACTTTTCTGCCAAACTTTCCTGCCACTGTCTCGCCCGGTTAAAAGTTATTAACGCCTCGAGAAGGGAGAGAACGCGCGCGGAAATTTAATAAAGGAGCATCCGATGGATGACCCGGCGCAAAAATCGAGTTTACGAGTGTCGACCCTCGTGCTTCTTAGGCTGCTGTTGCCGGCGTCGTCGTCCTTCTCTCCTCTCCTCCGAGACGACAGTTTTCGCACTTTATTTTTCAAGCGGGAGCTAGCAGCTAGCTGAAGCTCGAAGTAGGTTATTGTGTTAGAAATTTTACGAAGGACGTGCGGCCCGGTCGTTTAGAATCTCGCGCGGAAGTGTCTTATCTAGAGTTGGACGAGGCACGAGTGTATATACGTGGAGATCTTAGAGCTTTTATAAAAGTTAGGAAGGGGCTAAGGATGGGAGATTCAGTGCAATATTTCATATATAAAATGTTAATCGAGATCTTACCTGAAGTTAATTAGTGTTTACGTTCTCTTCACAACAAATTAAATATTTAGAGACTTCAAGAATTGTTTATTTTTTACTAAATTTTGGTAAAACAAGTGTTAGTATTTAAAATTGTGAAAAAATTATTTATTCTCATTCACACAGAATATGAAAATACACAAATTTGATTTACCTCATAATACTAACAAGTTTTTACATTATTTATATAATTTCGCTAACTATTTTATGTAACACATACTTTAAAAGAAATCCAATTTATAAAATCATAATACGCTCATCACATTTAACAAATATTCGATTTACAAATCACAAACAAAATAAATATATCACAATAACTAGATTCTCGGTTTAATCTTGTACCAAAAACCGTCTTTTGGAATGGGCGCGAAAGTGGACTTGTCGTATACCATCGGCACGCAAGACTTCTTGCAGGGCACAATACTGCACTGGTGAAGCACATGCACCAGAAGGACCTTGGTTTCAAGTATAGCGAACCTGTTACCAATGCAACCTCTCGGACCCATCCCGAATCCCAGATTCGTCACATCGCTCATGGTCAACTTCTTGTCGAGGAACCTTTCGGGGTCAAATCTCTCGGGGTTCGGGTAGATATCCGGGTCTGAGTGGACGCCAGCCGACGCGATGGTCACCTCCATTCCAGGCTTGACTATGTATGGTTTTGCTCCGGGCACAGCTGGTGGCATCTCGAACTCCTTGGTACAGAGTCGGCTGAGCATGCCCATGGGGTGAAGTCTCAGGGACTCGGCGAAGACGGCGTCTAGGTAAGCCAATCCATTGACGTCCTCGTACGTGGGTTTGCCATTGGACTTATCCATGACAGCATCAATCTCAGCCTGCAGCTTCTCCTGGACGTCTGGGTTGACGGCAAGCTCGTGGGCGATTAGGCACATCTGATTGGAGGTGCTATCGAAGCCTCCCAGGAAAAAGATAAACGCCTGCGCCGTCATATCAACGATATCGAGTTTGGACGTACTTCGAGCGTCCATCATGAGTTGCAACACGTCAGGCCTGGTGATTCCTTGCTCATCTCGGGTTTTAACAGTCGTCTTAATGACGTCAAGGAAGAACTCAGTGTCCTCCTTCGAAATAAATCTTATACCGATCAGCTTTGATATCTTTGGCAAAACCATGACTAGAAAGAATTTCATCATTGCAGTCTTCTGAAAAGAAGCCGCATTCGTTCCTGTGCGATAGAACTGGTTATCTGGATTTTTTAGACTATCGACTTCGATACCGAAGGCACACGTGGCTATTACATCGTTTGCATATTTGGTAAATGCATCCTTCATGTTGATCGCCTCCTCATCCTTGTACTTTTCCAGGAAGCTTTTGCTGAAATTTTCGGCACAGTTCGACATTAGCACGTACATAGCGCGCATCTTGCTGGAAGTGAAGGCTGGGCTCAACAGACTCCTCAGCTCTTTCCACTTGTCGCCGTTGACGAACGCTAGATTTTTAGCGAATAGTGGATCGGCTTTCTCGTCAACGAAGGTGCGATGATCGGCGAAGTGATCAAAGTTCTTCACCATTACGGACTTAATCAGCTCTAGATCGCGTATCATTAGCGTGGGCGTAAAAAACGAGTGCATGCCTATGTACTTGGCCTCTTTGTTCAAATTGTATAGCCACTTGACCATATGGTTGATGTGCTTTCGGTAGAATATGTTTGCGCCCATGGTGCCGAAGAAGGGTATCTCCAGTGGTTGTGGTATTCCCCATTTGCTAAAGTACGTCATGCACTTATACACCTCCAAGATGATGTATGTTAGCACCACAACAACTAGCGCCCAAATCCAGTAAGCCATGGTGATGCTTTTCTATTTACAATCAAAATGTACAACACTGCTATACGAGGTGATGCGCAGCGCGAATGTGACGCTGCGACGATTCGCGTGCAACTGATGGCAAGCCGGCGCCGAGCAAATTTCAATGCTCTTCAACTGAACGAGAAAAACATGATGATGTCAGCAGCTACACGTGCTTTCAGAGCGATTGTAGGCATTTTTAGATTAAAGCAGTAGTTTTTATTCTCATTTTCCTTGTTCGTTTTGTCAAGGTCTGTTGACAAAGATAATTGATAAGTAAATAACAAGGGAACAGGTTGGAATATTTATTTGGTTGTCGAAATGAGCAGTTCATGTGAAAGAGTATTATTTGTTCACTCATCTTCTATAGAAAAACTTTCAAATGCTCACGACAATAATAAATATTATATGCTTAGATAAGATCAACATTAAAATAAAGAACGAATATTGGAATCTGTTTACTAACATTTATGTCTTAAATATATAATTACAAGTATTACAGCTAATAATAAAGGAGCCAACAAAATAATAATAATTAAAATATAAAAATATACGAAGAACATTTGTAGAATTATTTATTTAGAGAAATATTAAAAATGTCTTAATTACGTGCATCAATAACATTTTGTAAAAAGTCACATAAAGTTTATTATAAGCAATAAATATAATATCTTTATTTTTTTTTTTATTAGATTTCGAAATCATAAATATGACTAAAATGAAATTAACCTCTGTTTAAGAGCAATATGCGCAGCGAGCAAAAGACCTCACGCGTGAGAACAAATTGACTTTTATGAATCTATTATTAGTCGACGGAGAAACACGCGGTGATGTCATTGAAACACGAGTCAAGTGCACAAAAAACAGATCTTTGAATCGCATATAAAATAGATTACTTATCTCTGTGGATGTATTTTATTTCCTATATAATTAATTTTCTATCCAACTAAAACACTAGTTAAAATTTATTCATTATGTTGAGAACTTGAAGAAGAAGGCAACATAATTCAACATCAAATACGGATGCGAAACAAAAGTAAACTGACCATGAAGAGAAGTTTTTTTTTGCTCTTTTTTGTGCCTCATGCAGATTCGTCCCAGAGTAATTTTCTCACCGAATAGATTACACACCTTTTTTATTTTAATATATATTTTATAGTATCGCGAGTATCATAATCTATTCCAAGAAAACAATAATGCAATGAGATACTCTTCATGTTATTAATAAAAATGCACTCTACTAGAACTTATCATTACTTATTTGCCGATTGTAAATCATTTTTTATCTAAATTGAGTGTTTATTAATGAACATATCTTTCTATCAGAAACGAGACTTTTACTTTGCTATCAATACTTCTAACATATATATAAATCTATAAGAAAATACGAAAAACAACAACAATCATAAATATCTATTACATTCAATTACTATCTCCACAATTTTATTCTTATATATTCACCTTCACAATAACTGCTACTCGCGCCTGGCATTGGACGCCCACTTTTTCCCGATTTCAGCGCTATAGCCGATATCCCTGGCAATTCGTACCCTCCTCCGCCTCCTCATCCTTCTCAGCAACCCATCCGTCTCGCTTTCCCTCTCGATCCTCCTTTTCTGCATACGCGCTCCTTCTCTCTCCCTCTCTCTCTCTCTCTCTCGGATGGATTCGGCTTGATTCGCGGGGGGCCGGTCGAGGAAGTGGCTTTCCTCGGCCCGGGGCACTATGAATAATGCAGACCCGATGTAATTGATCACCCAATCGGAATGGCCTTTTATTTACCTTCCTCCTTCGCGCATACGTATATATATGTATATGTACTATCGGTTCCCTCTCCGTTTCCATCGGTTCTTCTCCTCTTCCTCATTTTTTTTCTCTCGGACCACGACTGCTTCTACGACCGATGCTTCTCGTGCGATAGTTATACATTCCGTTTTAACTTTATATCGATATTAATGGCTTCTTTAAATTGTGCCGTCGTCCGTCCGAAGCTTTATGGCTACTCCTTTGTATTTATCCACTTTGCTGATTTGTCACGTTTTACACGATTAAATAGCCTCAGCCTTTTTATCACTTTGTTTCGCAAGATCTTCCCCCTCTTTCTGTCTGTATATGGGGTATTACGGTAATTACATATCATGGCTCAAGTATTTATGTGCTCGGATACCGTATTTCGTGAAATAACTGACGAGAGCATTTGCCGTATTAATTCCTAAATGGCAATTTTAAATTGACGACTGCCACGGCACGTCACTCTACACACACATGTACACGCACGTACATACATCCACTCACAACTAGATACGCGCACGTATGCGCACATTTAAAAAAAATATCATATTTCGACATCACATACTCGCAAAACATGTTTCTAACGCGTTTTCTCAAAAAATTTCTTTTTTAGTTAAAAAACTTCTTCTAAAAGGAAGCAATAATAAAAAAAGTAATTTTATTTGTAATAACTATGGGATATTGAAATTCGGAAAAATTCTCTCAATCAATGCAAAATATCAATTGAAAGCAGTTGAGAGTTATTCGTTATACCTGCTATGTACATCATTTTTATTTACTAACACTGCTGAGTCATTCAGACGACCGTGAATGTAGAGATGACGAATAGCGCGATCATTAGCTTTTTCAATGCCGATTTGGCACGTTCACGTTTCTATGCTCAGAGCATATATCATCCAAGTTCAATGATAAGAATTTTCTGAGCTGATTTCTAATTTTAATTTGAAATACAAATATGCCAGTTTTTAATTAATTTTCTCGTAGACAGAAATCTGCCTAAACAGTAAAATATCTGCTTGTAAACAGATAATATCTAGAAAAAATATACGATAACAGCAATGTAAAAAGCAATCGTGCTCGCCTCATCCGGTGACGCAATCTCAAACAATAACGTATGCGTCCATGGGACGTCGGCACTCGGTCGTGTACGCATGCAGTTCAGTCACGTTTCGCTCTTCCCGCCGCATACATCGGCGCGCAGGGATGGAGCTCTCGACCAAGCTATTTCTGTTGATATTGTGCCTTCTGGTGTTATTGTTCATACTAAAAGTTAACCGAATCAGGTCCTATTTCAAACCATGGGGTATTCCGCACTTTCCCGAAGTACCATTTATGGGTATTCTGTGGCTGAACTATTACTCTCGACTGCATCTGAACGATATCATGAAGAAGGTGTACGACTTCAACAAAGAGGCCAAGTACATCGGTTGTCATTTCCCCAACATTCCTGTGATCGTACTACGGGACCTTGACCTGATCAAGTTAGTACTGGTGAAGAACTTCGATCATTTTGCCGATCACAAACCATTTATTGATGAGGCCGTGGATCCACTTCTCGGAAAAAATCTGACAATGTTGAATGGCGACGAGTGGAGAAAGATTAGGAACCTACTCAGTCCGTCCTTCACTTCCAGCAAGATGCGTATGATGTATGTTCTCATGTCTGATTGTGCCAAGACCTTCACCAAAGCTTTCATGCAAAAGTACAAGGACGCGAAGGCAGTCGACATGAAGGACGCGTTCAGCAGATACGCCAACAGCGTTATTGCAACTTGCGCTTTTGGTATCGAGGTGGACAACATTACCGACCCGACAAATGAATTTTACCTGCAAGGCAAAGAGGCTGCGAACTTCCAGGGTGGAAAGCTGTTCAAAATACTTTTAATGAGGGCATTTCCGAAGCTGTCCAAAGCTCTAAATATAGCAATCATATCGCAAAAAACGACAGACTATTTTCTGAACACTATTAAGAGCACGATAGAGGAAAGGCAGGCGAGGGGCATTCGGCGACCAGATATGCTGCAGTTATTGATGGATGCGCGTGAATCTATGAAGCTGGACAATCTTGAGATCACGGCTCATGCTTTTTTGTTCTTAATCGCAGGCTTCGAGACCAGCGCTGTGCAGATATGCCTTATGGCTCACGAGCTGGCCGTGCATCCCGAGATCCAGAGGAAACTGCAGGAGGAGATTGACGCGACGATGGAGGCGAGCAACAACGAGCCGAGCTACGAGGACATCAACAATATGGCCTACCTTGACATGGTGTTCAGTGAGACGCTTAGACTGCACCCGACCAGCGTGCTCAACAGGATGTGCAGTAAGGAGTTCGAGCTGCCGCCATCGCTACCGGGCTCGAAGCCGTTTCTGATAAAGCCAGGTATGGAGGTAATTATACCCGTGCCCGGCATCCACATGGACCCAGACATCTACCAGGAGCCCGAGAAATTCGACCCGGACCGGTTTATCGACAAGAAATCGGTAGTCAGTGATATCACAGCTCTGGGATTCGGCTTGGGGTCCAGGATGTGCATTGGCAACAGGTTCGCTATTCTGGAGGCGAAAGTCGCTTTGGTACATCTACTGGCAACGTGTAATTTGGTCCCATGTGCCAAGACTTGCGTGCCCTTGAAGTATAGCCCTAATAGTCCAGCGCCAATACCCAAAGGCGGCTTCTGGCTGAAGATTGAGTCAAGACATTGTAAAGTATAGTATAATTTATACCATGATAACCAGATTAGTGAGTGTGAGTGACCAGATTAATGTTTCGTTGATTTTCAAGTTGAATCCATTGTAAATTTTTATGTGTGGTTGTAACGAATTAGTTATAATGAGTTTTTTGTTATTTTATATAAAATAAAGAAATTCCTGTTAAAAAAACTTCTGTTGCCGCCATAACCAAGATTTTCTCTTTAAAATTAGAGCCCATACTCCCAAACTTTCCATCCCAACGTCTCCTTAAAAAAACCACTCTTCCTTTGCGCGCGAAAGCCGCACGGCCATCATCCTCTCGCGGGATATACCCTGGCGGCCTCTCTCTCTCTCTTTCTCTCTGCGCCTTGACAGCATTGAAATTCAAAAGTGTCCATATCGTCTCCTCCCTTCTCTCCCTCCTCCCTCTCTCTCTCTTCCAGCCTCGGGGGAGCGGTGCGGGGCGCACCATATCCACCGAGCCGTGGAGGTTAGTTTAGTTGGAGGCACGCCTCGGCGAGCACGGCAAACACGCGCAACTGACACGGGCTCGCCTCCATCCCTCCCTACCTCTCCCTCCACCCTGGGCGTACACATGAATATATACATAGGAGGAGACCAACGTGGACAAACAGACGTGGGCGCGCGCGCGCGCTCTTGCTAGTGGAGGACGATGACACCGGGGGCTTAGGCGGACAGATCGAGCGTGTACGTGTGCGTGTGCGTGTGGGTGAGAGAGATGGAGGAAGAAGCAGGAGGGGGAGGTGGCGACTGGCTTTTTCGGACGCAGGGCGATAAGGTCGTCGGGATGATCCGTTATGGATGTGTCTTTCTTTTGCCAGACGTGCCCGGCCGAGATGATCGAGGTTTGAGAGCCCGACGGACTGCTTCTGGGCGTTGGGAATAATTTTTTGGCGATAAAAGATGCCTATGGCGTGAGAAAAAGAATCGGGGAGTTATTAAAAAACTTGTAATACCGGATTTTAATAAGTGCAATAACAATATGTATACGAACACTGAAAATCAATAACTTTGATCTTTAGTTGGGAAATATGATCCTCGGGATGGCTGAAACAGACGCCGTTCTCGATAAAACTTCGCCTTCTTCGTTATATACTAGTTTCCTTCTTCGCGCTAAACTTCAGCGCGCGAAATCTTATCACACTACTGACTTGGGTCGCCAGCCATGACAAAACTTTGAATCGAAATCAGTTTTATGCTGAAAATTACTTTGTTGCTCATCGAATTCTCCACCTCGTTCGTTTTTTGGTTCAATAAAGTTTTGGAAAAGTTGTTCTGATGATGTTTTCGAGTCGGACATTATGAATTTTCGCTTTATTGCGGCATTTCAAAATGAAATTTAATATTGAGGATAGCGTTTGTTTGCTGTGGAAATACATCAAATGGGTTCTACATGTTAGTCGATAAAATTTGAAATTTACTTTGCATGCATTTATGCCAGTTTTAATATCATTTTTTTTGTACTAAAAAAACCTATAAAATATTTTTAAATGTATTTTTAATAAAATTGTAATATGAGTAGTTGGAAATTCTATTATAACGTTATTTATAGTTAAATTTCATGCTCAACTTGCCTTTTGCAGCCTGCAGCAGTTTATTGATTTTTCAATATACGCTCCCTTGCATACAACCCTCCAAAAGTTGAAAATTTAATTTCCCTCGCCCAAACTTTATCAAAAACTCACTCCCTCGTAAAGCAAAATATTTACCACCACTTGATGGGAATACCGATGTTTGAAATCATGCACATACATAATCCAGACTACCTTGAGGGTCTCTTGTCTAGGTATGTACCCAGATCTGCCACTAGGGGTGAAATTAAAGAATTAACAAAACCCTTGATGCACACTGAGACCGGAATAAGATCTTTCAGTATACAAGGTGCTCATCTATGTAATTCTCTACCCCATGCAGGGCGTATTGTAACCTTATGAAGTTAGAAACCTTTCATCATTTAATAGGTTTAGAACTACTTTGAAAGGGACACTCCTTGATCTTAATTAAAACACTCGCAAAATGGGCGACTTCTACATGTTAATTTATTTTATGTGTCGTCCCATTTACACGATTTTGTTTGTATATATGTATATTTGCGTGAGTCGCGAGTGTGAGTGCGAGATTTATTGTATTTTTGTTCCTTCGTTTTCATTTACTTTCTAGTATTACAAATGTTATAACTATTACATTTATTTTTGAAATTTCTTAAATCATTTTCATTTACAATAAATGACTATTACTATAAGACAAAAAAATAGCTCCCAACTGTAACCTGAAACGGAGAACCGCAGG
>UXGD01001736.1:0-31754 GCA_900474315.1 Torymus auratus
AAAGAACACGCCTAAATGGGTAGATTTAAGAAATTATTTAATTTCAGTTTTCTACAGCATGTTGAACAAAGTGGGTCTTACAAAACCCATACGGTGCGAAAGGGTTAAAATATATATATGATCTTTTTGAATTCAGAATATATCATTTAGTATAACATTGTTTTAATTACTAGTAGAGGATATTTGAGATGATATTACCCATATTTCAAGAAAAAGGGCCCATTTGAGGGAAATGCCAGCACTGGGCTTCAGTTTTAGATACCAGAAATCGACTCTCCAATGTCTGCGAAATCCGTTTCCCAGAGGATGTGCACTTTCCTTGTTAGTGTACATTGTTGTAATTACTGTGTACCACTGAGTGATACGGAGTATAAGTCGGGAGGAAATTAATTATAGACCATTTTAATTAAAAAAAAGGTTTTATAAACATTGAGAGTATTTTTTGATTATGAAAAATTTTATTTTTGTCGTTTTTTAATCACTTTTATGCAGGCTTATGATGGGTTTCGATAAGAAATTCATAGTAACAAATTATTTTAAATATATTATAAGAATTATAAATTAATCATATTATGTGTTTAACAATAAAAATCATAAAATGAATTTTATATAAAAAATTAAATATCTATGATTAAATACGATCATACTCCACTAAAAATGAAAATAATCTAAGGACACAGTAATACTAACACACTTGCCCTTATAGTACACTGCATCGTTTTGCTGTTTTGAATTCTTGGCAAATTATGCAGAACTGATTCTTTTATTATCGAGGAGAATGAATTTAAATGTCGACAAATACAACTCGGGGTATCTTTCTTTTGAAACGGCAGATCTTTAGAGCGATGCCTCATACTGACAGAATTCTCTGCCGTATTGACCACAATGTTTTTAATTAGGTATATAAATATTAATAGTTATTAGCTTTTTCTTAAATTCAGATGAGCCTATTGTAAAGTAACTCAATATCGAAATTGTAGTCTTTTATTGTTGCCCCGTTCTATAGGGTCCAATTTTCAGTTTGAGCCGGTACTGGGTACTTCATGTAACGAAGAGAGCGCCACAAAATTTTCACACATCTTACCGGCTGGTATCAAAGTTGTAAACTACTTCATCGCATATAAGACCTAGCTCTGTCAGCTGATTACTTACCGACCGCGGGACTGAGCAGTACTCGCTCGCGGGGAGTCGCGGGCGTTCTCGAACGTCACAGGAACACGAGAGATAAAGTGGGCAAAGTGCACCCGAGCGGGGGGCGACGACTGGCGTCGTGAATAAGAGCAGAGAGCCAAGAGAGAAGTTCTCTGGTGGCCGGTTCAAGAAGGACTGCCACAAGGGAAGACGAGGACCGGAGACGACTTTTTTCATCAGCGACGACAATAAAGCGAGAATTTTCCACACCCACGACGTTGCCTTATCTCCAGTGAACGCGAAAAGAGGCAGCGACAATGTCGTACTGCACACGGATTCTGCAGGCGCAGGTAGGTCATATCGGGCCCTACGCGCCCCCATTCCACTCGAGTGCTGACCTTTTTTGGGAGAGCCCTTAATCGATGGTGCTTAAAAGTCTACTGTTTTTTATGATGTTTTTCTTTTTTACAACTCTGCCTCGACTGCCTCGATTAGCAGGAATGCGACCGACGCAGTTGTGCAAAGGTCGAAAAGGATCTTTTAGAACGAGCGGTTTATTTTTGTCATCCCTGTCTACCACCAAAGCGAATCGTTTATTTTAGTATGCTAAATCTAACATCTATATCGATGAGTGTCTTTTCAACTTTTCATTATTGTTCTTATTTTCTTCCCTCGCGAACTCCATCTGTTTCACGGCTTTATTCATTGTTTTTTTCCTTATTTTTAACTTCGCCTGGAGCAGACGAAGTATTCGACAAAATTCCCGGCAATTCCACATATCAGGCGCATATACTTTTTACTATCCTGGCGGCTATTATCAGTCAATACCTTTCATTTTTTGAATGTAGGAAAATTTCGTACAGAGAAGTTATGTAATCCGGCAGAACACCTCTATATACTCGTTACGCGCGAGCTTTCAAGGTTATGTTTCGTCTTCTTCTGCTCCGTGGCGAACGCACGAGGCATGCGCGCGCGCTCTACATTCTTTTTGCATTCCGCGGAACTTCAAAACTGTCATTTTATATCCTATCCACATGCGGGAAATTTATTTTTAAATACTGAAATGCGACCGATCAAATTTTGATGACTATTGTTTTTGTTCAAACTGATGACTAAACGAGGATAAGTTATTTATGTGAGGAATATGGGTCATTAAACCTTTTATAATGAATCTTTCATAATTTTCAAGTATCTTATTTACGTTGTTCTATATTGTTGATATACTTTATAGAAAACAATTTGTAAATTAAAAAAAGCTAGTAAAATTTTAAAAAGTTGTTATAATACTTGTGTACTACTACCTATTACTTTCTTAAGTAAGTTTTTGTAATAAACTTAGTTGTGCAATGATTGGCTGCATTCAAAAAAATATCTTGTAAGCTCAATCATTACAGATATACAAAGTATAAAGTTCAAAAATTGTTTGTGTGTCATCAATTATAGTTAATTATATTTATTGTTATTTTTATTAACAGTAATAAATATGAATAATAAATAGTTATAAAGGCAAATAATACAATTTTATTTTTGTTATAACATGCATTTTAATATTTTATCTTAAAAAAAAAAATTAATTATTTATCAAGTAGTGATAAAATGTACAAAGTTCAGTAGTCCAAAGAAAAGGAAATGAAGAAACTTATTAAAATAGACATATTTATTCAATCTGCATAATCTCTTGCAATTGAAATTATCTTTTGTATTTTTAAAGTCACAAGCAATTTATTTGAAGTACAAAAGATATTAGTTATATTGACAAAGATAAGATTACAATGACTCAAATAACATGTCCATAATTCAAATAAATATTTTTAGCAAAAAAACTTCCACTGATAATAAAATATTTCCTTATCACAGAAAGTCGCCAGGTTTGCTGGTGAAATCCAGCAAAGATGTTTCAATACCAGCCCACTCACTTTTGCTGCCGCAAAGGTGGCTATGTCAAAATTTGATTCCAGTGCTTATTTGCCTTATGATAAACTTGACGAGAATCTCAAGATTGTTAAAAAAAGGTATGTTTTTTGCTATATTTGGACATATATTCTATAAACTTACATATATAATCAATAAGGTAGTTGATATCCAATAGTGGATTTCAATATTTCTCAATAAAATGTCAAATTTATATTTTTGAATATCACTTCTATTAATATTTAATTACAAATTATTCTTAAAATTGTATGTTTTACTTATTAAAAAGCTTTTAGTATATTGTTATTTTTATATGTGCAACTTTATTTATAAACATAAAATTAAACAAACGTCAGTTCATGAATAATAGTCATTTACATCTTGAAAGTTATATAATAAAAAATATGGCTATTCATAAATATAATACAATTTACACATGTTATTTAAAAACGATTTGAAAAAATGTTATCATTTACAGGCTAGATCGACCTTTAACTCTTTCCGAAAAGATTTTGTACTCTCATTTGGATGAACCCCAAAAGCAGGACATTGTTCGTGGAACAAGTTATTTGCGATTGCGTCCTGATCGTGTTGCTATGCAAGATGCAACAGCGCAAATGGCTATGCTCCAATTTATCAGCTCTGGTGTGTTATATGCACAAAATATTCTGTATTTAAAAATATTATTTTTAAGCAATATTTTGTAATTTTTATGTATGGAAAATTTTGAAAAGATATTTGGAATCTATACAATATGCAATATTCTTTTTTATTTCAATATTATTTATTATATTTCCATAAAAGAATTTACAATATTAAGCATGTCATTTTCATTTGTAGGACTACCAAGAGTTGCTGTTCCATCGACCATTCACTGCGATCACTTGATTGAAGCACAAATTGGAGGTGAACAAGATCTTAAACGTGCCAAGGATATCAATAAAGAGGTTTACAACTTCTTAAAAACTGCTGGTGCCAAATATGGCGTCGGTTTTTGGAATCCTGGCTCAGGAATCATCCATCAAATCATTCTTGAAAATTATGCTTTTCCTGGTCTCCTTATGATTGGCACTGATTCTCATACACCTAACGGAGGTGGTCTGGGTGGTCTGTGCATTGGTGTTGGTGGTGCTGATGCTGTTGATGTCATGGCCAATATTCCTTGGGAATTGAAATGCCCTAAGGTTAGTTCTTTAATAATGCAAAAAATTGAATAATTGCATTGTTCAAAAAGATATTCAAGTTTAAAATGAATTATTATTCATAAGGCAGTAGAGTGGTGGCACAGAAAGAATCGAAGAATGGAGATTGATTAATTAATTTACATTATAATTTGTTTAAATCTAGCAACCCAAGGGGTATGGTACGTAAAGGAAGTATACTTTGTGCTATGGAAAAAGTATTTTTAACGAAAAATGCGAATCGAAAACGCTAATATTGTTTATTGAAGAAAAGCTCACTTTTACAACTTATCAAATCTTATTTTTTCTTATTTTTTGATTTTTAAAAACTTGTTACAGTAAATATTTAAAAATCAGCTTGTTGCCATAATCGAAATTGAATAGAAAGTAACAAATTTTTAAGTCATATAAGTGACCTTTTCTTCTATTTACAATATCTTCATCTTTTATTTTATACTTGTTTCACATGAATTTCCCTTACAGTAACAGACTTAGAAAAAAGTACTTTTGGGGTTTCATAAAAATTTGATACTCCATGCAACTCCTAAACTAAGATAACGTACCAATTTCCCCCAAAAAGATCACTTTGTTTATTAAAAATTTGCGTAAAATTGACTATTGTATGAAAATAGCTTTGATATTAGTTTACAATAGTTATGTTTTAAAATATAGTATCTAACTAATAAAAAATCTTTTATGGAAACTTATTTATCTTTGATATTGGATTTTTTTTATATTTCAGTTTGTTATTACATGTATGATACATACATGACTATCATTAAATGGCAATTTTTTATTTTTTTTTATTTTTAACTTCAAGTTTTATCAACTTCTAGCTCTTATCTTATATAACTTGTTTTTATAATGAAATGTTAACCTTTTAGGCAAGTTTACATAAGAATAAAGATAATTATATCAACTATATAACAATATATAGTTAATTATAGTTAATATATAGTTAATTATATTAACTATATATTATTATAGCAACTTAAATTGTTGTAAAAAGTTCTAACTCTTCTGAAACGAGTTCTTGTAAAATGTTTCAAGATGTTGTGTAAAAAAAATTAAGACTATATAGAAATATATCTTTTTCAGGTCATTGGAGTGAAACTAACTGGCACACTAAAAGGCTGGACAAGCCCAAAGGATATTATTCTCAAGGTTGCTGGAATCTTGACTGTGAAGGGTGGTACTGGAGCCATCGTCGAATATTTCGGACCAGGCGTCGACAGCATTAGCTGCACGGGTATGGCCACCATCTGTAACATGGGTGCCGAAATCGGTGCAACTACATCCGTTTTCCCCTATAACGATAGAATGAAGGACTACTTGAAGTCTACAAATCGTAGTGATGTTGCTGCAGCTGCCGATCAGCACAGGGGAAGTCTCTTGACCGCCGACAATAACGCCAAATACGATCAGGTCGTCGAACTCGACCTTTCAACTCTCGAACCTTATGTAAACGGACCCTTCACCCCTGATCTTGCGAATCCCATCTCGCAATTGGGTTAGTATTTCTTAATGATTTATATCACATTTTCAAGAAATTGAATGTGGATATATTTGGATTCGTCACTACTATAACTATTACTAACGACCTAAAACAGGAACTCTATTGCTATTTTTAAAAAATTATAAATAATCAAAATTAGAAACTTTGACATTTAATATCTCAAAACGATAAATATGTGACTTAAGTTTGCGACCACTCTCATTCTGACCCATACTATTATTTATGGAATTCAATACATATTTCATTAATACAGGTGAAATCGCCAAGAAGAATGGTTGGCCAAATGAGATCAAAGTCGGTCTCATCGGCTCCTGCACTAACAGTTCCTACGAAGACATGGGTAGGTGCGCGAGCATTGCCAAACAAGCGATGAAGCACGGGCTGAAGTGCAAATCCGCCTTCAACGTCACTCCCGGCTCAGAGCAGATCCGCGCTACCATCGAGCGTGACGGAATCGTAAGTCTATAGATAGCGGTTTGTGGTATGCGGGGTGATTAACTAATGCCTTGCCAAGAGTCGCGTACTCGGTAACATTATTATCTCACTACTTATAAGCGAAAAATATCTGCGTGCCAAAAGGCTTCAATTAGAAGTTCGAGATGCCTTCTGTACGAACCACGTGATTGACTAGTATTTGTAACGTTTGTGTAACATCTCTCTAGATTATGAAAATTTGAATGACAGTCTTATGATTGGATAAATTAAGAATATTTCTAAAGATGTAGTAATGAAAGTTAACGTTTTAAAGTTGTATGACCGGTGAGATCCCTGCCAAAAATTTGTTTTTCTCGTTAAAACTGGAATAATTGATTATATTATCGAATATTTGACTAATTTGAATTCTCGCCATTGATGCGGAAACAAAAGATGAATATAATAAGCTTTATATATTAGAAATTGAAGGAAAATTGTCGCTTATCAATCGCTTATCATTTTTTAATTCGCCATTTCGTCTAAACTTGGGCATTTTGACGATTTTAAAAAGGGATATGCAAATTCTATAATTTTACTTCAATTTTTAATTTTTAAAGCTTATAATATTCCAATTGCATTTACATATTAATAGCAAGGACTAAAAATTGATCAATTGTTTTTATATAATTATTTATCACGGTTTTAACGTTAAAAACTAAATTTTGTTAAGGACGTTACGAGCCATACAATCTTAAATTATCTAATATTAGTCGATAAATACGATAATATTTTGTAGATGAAAATATATAGTATTTATAATAAATGAACGAATAGTAAATAATATATTTTATACCACTCTAATCCCAAAATCATAACTTTAATATGATAATTCGGCTCTCATGGTATCAAAAGCGGTTCGAAACTAGTGCGCAAGATGATTTTTAGCCAATGTAACATTTTTCGCAAGAGCGAAGCGAGTCGATAATCGTCTTCTGCACCCGTGTTGAAATTTACTATTTTCATTTATAATAATTTATATTTGAATATTTATTTCTCGTTTCCCTATTTAGGCTAAAGTCCTTCGAGATTTCGGTGGCACTGTTCTCGCGAATGCTTGCGGACCTTGCATTGGGCAATGGGACCGACAGGACATTAAGAAAGGTGACAAGAACACCATTGTTACATCCTACAACAGAAACTTCACTGGTCGTAACGATGCCAACCCAGCCACTCACGCCTTCGTCGCCAGTCCTGAACTCGTTACTGCTTTATCGCTTGCAGGACGTCTCGACTTTAACCCTGTGACTGACAAACTCAAAGGCGCTGATGGAAAAGAATTCTCGTTGGACAGCCCATACGGTAAATTTATTAGTGCTTTATATATATGAAACAGTATTAAATATAAATATTTTTTTAATTGGTTTTAATTTGAAAATTTACCGTAGGCGATGAGCTGCCAAGCAAAGGGTTCGATCCAGGCATGGATACTTATGACGCTCCGCCATCCGATGGAACCAAAGTCAGGGTCGATGTGGACCCGAAATCCCAGCGCTTGCAACTCTTGGAGCCTTTCGACAAGTGGGACGGCAAAGATCTTACAGACTTGAGCATTTTGATCAAAGTAAAAGGAAAATGCACCACCGATCATATTTCCGCTGCTGGGCCTTGGCTCAAATACCGTGGACATTTGGACAACATCTCCAACAACATGTTCATTGGGTAAATAAAAGAAATAATAAGAGGCTTAGGATTACTTAATTAGAAAGAAGAAAAAACTAAAATGTATTTACCTTTCAGTGCTACGAATTCAGAAAACAATGAGATGAATAAAATCAAAAACTTACTTACCGGTGAATGGGCTGGTGTTCCCGATGTTGCCCGCCACTACAAGAAGAACGGTGTGAGGTGGGTAGCTATCGGTGATGAGAACTACGGTGAGGGATCATCTCGGGAGCACGCTGCACTGGAACCCCGCCATCTCGGTGGCCGCGCCATCATAGTAAAGAGCTTTGCTCGTATTCACGAAACCAATTTAAAGAAGCAGGGTCTATTGCCCCTCACTTTTGCGAACCCTTCTGACTACGACAAAATCCAGCCGACTGACAAGATCAGCCTTCTCGGCCTTAAAGATCTTGCTCCTGGCAAGGTAATGCAGTATTTTCGTATTTCTTTTCCTCATTTTTTTCTATCGACAACAATAATTATATTTTTCGCAAAATGTTTGAAGTGTTTTAAGTTTTAAATGCCTCCTGCCTTAATTCAATATCTAAATGAACTTGAACAATGGCTTTTGTTTTCAGCCTGTGAAGTGCGAGATCAAGCACGCAGATGGTAAAGTAGACAGCATCCAGCTAAATCACACGATGAATGACCAACAAATCGAATGGTTCAAAGCCGGTTCTGCGCTGAATCGCATGAAGGAGATCGCCGCTGGCAAGTGAAGTTCGTGTCCCGATTGAAAACAATGCATTGGGCGAGAGTTGCGACGAACACGTTTCTACAGCTAGTTACGTTTAGGCTGGTTAAATTTAGAGGAATCGAAAACACTGTAGTAGTTCCGCTTGCGCGTTTTTTACTGCCGGCAAGTCTTTAAAAAGCTCCATTACAAAAATCAATTATCTGAATTGTCGGAGGAGAAAATCGCGTTTGATGAACTACTTCGGTAAAATGATAATAATTATTTAGTTGATATTCGTACTAATAAGAAACAAATGAGACAAAAATGTAATGTAGCAATACAAGAAAAATGTATTTTGGCTTGCGATGGATGAAATGACTGGTATTGTGCATGTACAAAAGTGCGAGTTTTTTAAAAGCATGCACGTTTGTATGGGGTTTCAAGTATTCTAAGTACGTTCAAGGCTTAATTTATGATAATATATAATGGCAAAGTAACGATCGATTTCGCTTTAAATTTATTTAATACAACCGTGAATCGTGTTCCGAGTGCTACTTAAAAAAAAAGTATCACGACAAAGATGTGAAAAAGTTTAGTTTATCCAGTCACTAAAACGCCAAGCCCAGAAACCCGAGAATCGTATCGGGTAGCTCCAGAGTCAACTTCAAACGAAGCGTTACAACAAATGAGATTTTTCAATTAACGTATTCTAACCAATTTCTAGTGATATAATTTTAACTATCAAAATCAATTGAAGGCGAACCGAGGGGAAAAAGTTTACGTAAGCTTTAATCGTTTTTCAAGCGCTTATCCGACTTCAACATCTGAAAAGTGATAAATCGTGTACGCCTCGAGCCGGAAGTGCGGATTTTCGATTCGAGCAGTGATCTTTTTCTCAGTCGCATTTTAGCAATCGTGTGTAAATATTTTTATCGATGAGATGCAGAACATTGTATACAACATCTAATTAATTGTGGAATAAAAAAATTATCGCGGGCTATTTATCAGTATAAGCCATGAAGTATGACTTTCAGTTATTTTATGTATTTGATTTTTACAGAGATGTATGCGAAGCCATCTTGATGATAGCGGGTGGTTATGCCATTTGTTGACAATTAAATGCAAGCGCGTAAAGGGCCACATTGTAATCGAACGATCGAAACATCGTCATCATTTGCGAACAGATAAAAATAAATAAAAAGATAATTGAAAATATAAATGTTGATGTTTTTGTTTCTTTACGCCGTTGTAAACTACATTGTTATAATAAATCTTATGGACAGTAAAATCCTATATTCCTATATTATTATCCACCTCCTTATCCTATATTCTTCTTCTATATTAAAAGGGAGATTCCTTCCTATTCCTTCGTTCCCTTTCCTCCTCCTCCTTTTATATTAAAAGGGCGATGGATTGGGGTATGAGGATTGGGAGGCAGCTATATGCTTTTACAGGGCAGCCATACTTATTGCTGAGCAAAAAATATTGGTTGAAATCATAGACGTAGTAAGTATTACTTGTGTCTATGGTTGAAACATATAGAGCCAACTTCAAAGAGTTCGTTGATTGGGCAAAGCACGGACATCTGGCGCGCGTAGCGCACCTTATTACTAAGTATAGTACTGTAAAAATTTTGTTTTGGAAATATCAGTGTACTCCATTTAATTATAAATTATGCTTTTTTCTAAGAAAAATCATGAACGATCACTCATTCAATAAAAAGGGAAGTCGGTTCAATAACTTGTTATGAGCGAGTGCATTTTTATGAAAAATTACCCAGAATAAAACGTCGGGTGGAAGCAAGAACGTCCTATCTCGGCTCGGCACCTACGAACATCCCATCTCGGCTCGGCGCGTAAGAACGTCCCATCTCGGCTCGTCGCGTAAGAACGTCCCATCTCGGCTCGGCGTGTAAGAACGTCCCATCTCGACGGTGCGTAAGGACGTCCCATCTCGGCTCAAAGTCAACACATGGAGCACCCGTGGGAGTTTTTTGAAATTTTATATATTTTGTGATGAATTTACGTTTTGAACCGTAGAGCTACATTAGACATAACTTTTTAAAATACCAAACGATTTATATTTTAATAACAACCTTTAATATACAAAAACCATTTTTACATATTATCACCTCTTAGATTATTATTACACAGACATAAATATATATGTATAACAATTATAATAAAATATTCATAGAAAAATGCAAGTATGAATCCAATTATTTAAACTTTATTTTATATTTTGATTTTAGTACGAGTATTTTAAATATATATTTAGCGCCGACCGTAACTTTTATGAAATGAACATTAATAAATTTAAACTACAATCATTTTTTGTCACATAATCAATTGAGCTTACATATAAATTTTAAATAAATTATATAAAAACCATAAAATTTATAATAAGAATTGTGTCTACCAAAGAAAATTATGTAGATTTATAAAATATTATAAATTATCTTTTAAAATAACATAAATTTACAGTATTAATAAAGTAAAATAATTGGAAGCATTTTATAATATCATGTTTTTAAGACCTTTAATTACGTTATTTAAAATTAATAATTATATCTATGAAATGCAACTAAATTAACACAACAAAAATACTTCGTAGTTTATAAATTGTAGAAAATAAAGGCACTTTGAAACAAGTATGTATCACAAATTTTCAATCTCTGCACAAATTGATTAAAATAATAACGTCATAAATCTAAGTTAAGTGAGTATAAAATTTATCTATAATCTTTGTCCATATCTTCTCTATCATATGTACACTACATATAACAAGGAATGTAACTTGATTATTTGTTTAAATCTTCTTTGGTTGATTCAGCTATCAATGAAGAAAGTTCTTGAATGTAACTGGATTTACTTAAAACTGGATCTGTTGAAGAAAGTGACAAACTCTCATCTGGAGATTTAGGAATATCTTCTAACATTGATGTATCATCTACAGAAGAAGTATCTGAACCTACTAAATAGATGAAGATTTTATTATAAATTTATGTACACAATGGGACAATTAGAATAAAAATAATTACTTACAATCAGTAGGTAGTTTCAAGTCTTTTTCTTCTCCCAGTTCACCTTTCTCATAGCTGAAGGACTCATCTTGGTTCTCTTCTTCACTTGCAAAATGCAAGTATGATAGTATGCAAATAAATACTATGAAAAACAAGTTTGTACCAATACCGACAATGGCAGAGAGAATGGGCCAATGAAACATTAAATAGCGTAGGCCAGAAAGATGAGCATTTATCATAACAGTAGCAGAGTAAAATTCAATTTGGCGAGATTGTATTTCAACATAGATAATTGTTACAGGATGGCTCTGTAAAAAAAAGTTTCGGTTTTAACAGAAATCTCAGCAGAATCTTCTTATATTTTATAATTTATTTTTATTTACTTGATCTTCTTCAAAATTTCCAAACAATTCAAGAACGATATTTTGTTTTTCTTCAGTGGTCCCAAATATCATCATAGGTGAAAAAGTGAGCGTTGTTAATGTATTTAATAAGGTACTACGATAATGCAACATAGCGGAACGACATGCATGTTCAACTAAGACTCCATCTCGACTGCGTAACTGAGCACAAACCATAAACATACCTAAAATATTAAATATAGAATTAGCAAAAGCTTGTATTCAATTATGATTTCATTTAGTATGAAATACATAACTGAATTTCATAGCAGTTTTCAGTCAGTTTAGCTTATCAAATAAACTTTTATTAAGAAATATTAAATCATATTAGAATTACATAAAATAAAATATATAATTAAACTTAAAATCACATTTTTGTATACTGAGATTTGGAGAATAAGATTTAAATTTATGATGTAATCGTTTTAAGTGTTAATAATTTTAAACCTAAAAGAGTATCTTAGAAGCAAGTTATTCACTGATAACTAAGATTATTCCGATTAATGTTACCAAGGTCTCTATTAGCTGGTGATTCAGGCATTTCCAACTGTAAATTCACTTTGTAGGGCTGTCCAACCATTAATAATTGCTGCTTTTTTGTTAACTGTACATAAGCTGATGGAAAGCTGCATACTCCTTTCACCTTGTCTTCCTCACATGATCTGTAGAAAAATTGTGTAACATATTAATAAGATGACATATTAATAAGATGACATATAGACAAAAAATATATAAAGATACAATATAAAACTTACTTGAATTGTAAGTGAACTGGCCTCACATAAGTCATGCTCGGCATGTAGGCATAGTAAAAAGCGGTATATAAAAAAATTGATATCCAAACTATAACGATGCTACTTATGATAATCAGTCCACCTCGAAACACAGCATCTTTCGCTGACTGCACACCCTCCGTTGTCTTCTTCTGCATATTGAACCATTTTTCATGAATTTGGTTAATTATTCTTGAAATAAGCATGTTATCGCGTTTGTGGTCGTCACCCTCATAAAATTCTGACAAAATTATTCACCAACTAATTAGCCGTGACTTCGCATGAGATAAGATAAGTTATCAGCTTTGCTAATACATAACTTTGTAGCGAATTACATGATTTTCATTCAAAATACAAAATTACATTACACCTATAAACGCATCTTGTTTACATATAAAACACAGCAGTATGTACGTATTGACACTTGTTTTACCTATTGTTGACACGAGCGGAGTCAATTTCTTTTTAACAATTCATTGAATAAATGATATTCAAAGTCATTAGAACGTTAAATAAATGTATTTAAAACTGATTAATGTTCAAATTACTTAACCTTAAAGTTGTTATTGCCGTAATACCGTCTGCTATGTGATGTGAATTGAGCCACAGGCCACAGTCCACAAATGAAATAAACACACAAAGTCTAATTCTATATTGGCAACACTGATGTGAAGCCTGCGCGAATATTTAAATCACACTTATTAAGTAAATAAGTACATAGGTATACCTATCTTAATTAAAGATACAGAGATTTTTTTCACTTTCTCAGATGTCTGTTTTTGTCTATTACACAAACGAAAGATTTGTCGGAACACGAAGAACAAATAGAACAGAACAACGTAGAAAACCCTCGCAGTAATAAAAAACAAATAATAAACAGAGAAGTGAATTATGTTTATTGCTATTTTCATAGAATAATCATATAAAAAATAAACAAATAAAAAATTGAAATACTTATATAAAATGTGGAAATTGTTAACTTTAATTTTATTTTATTTTTATACATATAAAAAAATTTACATTTTATTTTTCAAATTAATATCCCTTTTATAATAATAATAAAAAAGGCTGATGAAGTTATGAACAATCTCATACTCTCAAAACTCTATAGAGTATGCCTCGAAGCGACTATCGTTAAAAATCTTATCTCAAGTGTGCGCAAGCTCGGACACTCTAAGAATACTTCAATTGTTATCTAATCTCCCTCAAAAGTCAAACCAAATCAATACAAAACTTGATCAAAAGATAGCTCTTTCCTCTTTGCATAAAAAATGTCCTTTTTCCATGAATAGCATCACCTATTAACGAATCTAAATCCAATCAATCCTTCATTTAAAATCAAATCCCGGCCCTAATTGATTATATCCTAATGAGTCGAGCAACGATTACTCTGGAACTTTGGCAGCCCTGGGCTCCGCCTCCGCACGCCGGCGCACACGCTGTATAGGTATACCTAACTCCCACACGTTCATCGGACACAAAAATAACACACAATACCAACAAGACGTCGAGGACACACCTGCTCCGGCGCGTGCGCGAGATCATGAACACGAAGCTCGCGCTGCTGTCGTCGCATCTCGGCTCCCTCTCTCGCTGAGCTTTCGAAAACTACCTAATACAGCAGAACCTAGTCCGCCCGCGGCCCCGCGCGCTCGTGTCAGTCGCGCTAAGATGGACGGCGGTGGAGCTTACGGAGGCGGCAAGGCTGGCGCACCGTTCGACCCGATTTCCTTCGTACAGAGGCCACAGGTCATCCTCAGGGCAGTATGCCTCGTAAGTAACTATTGAGCCCTAGCCGGGGTGGCCATTCTCTTAATAATTACTCGTCTTTTTCGCGATTACACGAGCCTTTTTATTTCGCGTCATTCCCCGTCGTTGCGGAGAACGTCGCGCACATCGATTTTAAGGGTAAACCCTCCTCTCCCCTCCTTTCCTGCGTGTGTGTCGTTTCTGTGTATTCCGCACGCGCGAGGGAGAGTGAGAGAAAGAGAAACGACAGCTCCGTGCGTTGATGGGGTTGTTTCCTATTGATTTTCCGTGGATTTATACGCCCGGCGGCCACGCGTAGTACCCTCTAATCCTGTCTTGACTCTTCCCCAACTTTCTTTTTCCTCTGGAGCTTTTCGCCTTCTCCCACAGGCTTGAGAGCAAAAGAGAAAGTGAGTGTGTGTGCGTGTGTGTATGCGCACGCGCGCGCATGAAAGTGTGGGTGGGTGGGTGAAGTTCGGCATCGCCTCGCCCACCCCTCAAGGATCGCGGATGCAATCGACCGCGCACACACAACACATTCCCTCAGGAGGATCCTTGAGCGCGCGAGAGACAGCATGCATGTAAGGCGAGCGCGGCTTTAATTTTGCGCTCGTTCTCGCCCTCTGGCCTTTATCTCGCGCTGGTTCACTCATTCGCTAACTCCCTTCTGCTAACATATATATGTACCTATAGGTACGCAGAATGTCGCTTCCTTGGCTTTTTTCCTCGCTCTCGTTTGCGCAGGAGCAGAGAAAGAGCGATATTAAATCTGTCGGTGGTTTCCCTTTCTGGACCTCTTCTCACTTTTTAAAGATTTATTTTGATGTTACAGGGAATAAGGGGAAGAGAGATAGAGAGAGAGGGGGAGGGAGAGAGAGAGGAGCGGATGAGGGAGTGAAAGAGTACGTTTCTGAATCTTAGCCTTTGTGTATTGATTGATATTCACTTTTGTCCCGTGAACTTGACAATCCTCTTTTCTGTGTAAGAGGGGTAATGGGGAAATTGTGGGAGACCAGATTTGTGAGGAAGGTGCATATACTATGAGGGTATAATAACACGTGAGAAAGTATGACTAGGATGGGTAATGGAACCCATTTTCAATCACATGTTCTGTGTTTATCTATTTTATTAGCACTGGAGTTTCAGTTACAATTGATTTTGTCATTCTAGGACAGAAATTTCTGCTGGCAATTTTCATTCTAGGTCACTTAAAATACTGCCTCTAACTTTAGTCTTAAGGCTTTTCCTACTTAAGAATTCATTTTTGACAGATTCATTAGATCATCACAGACTCATTTTTCATTTTTTTTTTTTTTTTCATTGCACAAATAATACTTGTATGAGTTATTTCACATGTTTGTGTGCCTGACCTTTAAGTATTGATTGCTGTTTCTTCTTGCATTTCTTTTGTTCTCCAAAGACCAAATATAAGTAATACTACATTTTTTGTTGTAGCAGTGTTTAGTCAAAATTAAAAAGGAACTTATAAAAATAATGTATTTGTAGGTAGTGTGTGCTAGATATCCAATGAGAGTGAAAAAGAGCATGTGACATTGCTGACCTATTTTAGACATGAGATTCCTTACTATCTCTAATTTAACTTCAATAATTACTTAGTTCAGAAGCAATATAGAAGATTAAGCTTATTATGGTCCACTTCTAACTGGATGTTGATCATTGATGAAAATTCAGTCTTGAATGATTGATCTTGACATCAACTTGACAAATGGTTGTGTTAAAGAGAAGTTGTAAATGATGCTTAATTGACAGATAACTTAACAAGTCAATATATAAGATTTGCAACCAGTGAAGAAATACAAAATAAAAAAAATTCTTTTTATCTTATAATTTTTTCTATATTGCAGTTTTATAACTATATACTTAATGTTTCACTTTTTTTTTCATTTTTTTTTAATACGGTTTTCAGATATAAAAAATTCGATTTTTCTATGCAGGTTTTTTGTTTTCATGCATTTCAGAATTATTGAATTTGTTTATATGAATACTTGAATATAAAAAATACAATTTATATTGTAGAACAATTTTATGTCCCAGAAAAAAAAAATATAGCTACATGTGGGTGAAAATTGGTACCCTGGGGCCCTCATCTGGAGTACCTTGAGGTCGCTGATTGACCCGCCATATTGAATACGCCATCTTGAACTTTAAAATTATCACGCCGAATTCGTAATCAGCGACCCCAAAAACCTCCATAGCTCCATATAAGATTTTCATTAAAATTAGTGTAAATGTTTAAATTTCCGTCCTCCATATTAGATGCACCTGCACTATGAATTTTGAAAAATAATACAACAGATTCTTGAATATAAGTAGTGGCTTCAAAAATTCTTAATTACGTACCACATTTCATGAAATATTTGATAATTAGATTAGAAAAATGTATCTTTTAAAAGGTTGAAGTCAAGAACTTAAAAGTCACTACCTACTTACCTATATATAAGATTCATTGTAGAAACACATTACCTACAGCTACCTATAATTTAATCTTTTTTGTAAAATTTCTCTGCTATATCAAAGCTTACACAAATATACGACATTTCATTGTTGCATATATTTATTCTGTAAACTTAACGCAACATTATTATGTTGGGCGTTAAGCACAAAAATTAGTCTCTGATCATGCATACCTAAGTATAGTAGCAATAAAAATCAATTTATTAATCTTACAGAATATGGTCCCTGAGCAGCTAATGTTTTTTAGATGTTTATGCGCGCAAAAATTAACCGTGATTCACGTGATTCGCGGAATCTTTGCGTTAAGCTGCAGGTCAGTTGGTCGGGCGATTGATGCTCTCACGACCAACTATATATACCTAAGTAAAGGTTGATCCAATTCACAATAAATTTGCAAAAACTCACTGATTACACACTTTGGCGTCTCATATTATAAAACATATATAGATAATAGGCTATATCGACGGCTGAAGGAAGAAGAACGTATCTCGCTGCGCGGACGAAGAAGGACATATCTCGGCGCGAGGATGAAGAACGACATATTTCGGCGCGCGGATGAAAAACGACGTATTTCATCCGCGCGGATGAAGAACGTCGTATCTCGCGAAGAAAATGAAGAACGACGTATCTCGTCGCGCGGTTGAAGAACGACGTTTTCGCCGTATGTACTAGCCGTGTACTGGCCGTAAAAGCGCCGAGATACGTCGTTCTTCATCCGTGCGCCGAGATACGTCGATCTTCGTCCGCGCGCCGAGATCCGTCGTTCTTCATCCGCGCGCCGAGATACGTCGTTCTTCGTCCGCGCGCCGAGATACGTCGTTCTTTACCCCCGCGCTGAGATACGTTCTTCTTCCTCTCAGCCGTCGATATATACATGTTAATATTTTTGAAAAGTGAAAATTATTTATGAAGTTTATATTTTTGTCCAAATACAAAAAAGCAAAATAAAAAATCAAAAACATTTTTTTAGCTATTTTCAATCATTGTCTTCGGATGTATAAGCAGCAAAGGTTGGATAGAAGAAAACGGAAAAGAAGTCTGCCTGTATAATAAAGATACAAATGCATGTAATTATGGAACGGGAATTGGTGTTATTGCCTTCCTGGCAAGTATTGGCTTCATAGCTGGCGAATACTTATTTGAACAAATGTCCTCTGTAAAGACTAGAAAGCACTATGTTCTTGGAGATCTTGGGTACGTTAATATTTTTATCTGGGTTATCTTTATGAAGAAAATTTGTATACTTAATATGTATTTACTTTTAGTTTTTCTGGCTTTTGGGCATTTCTTTACTTTGTCGGATTCTGTTACTTAACCAACCGATGGAATGGGTCAGAAAATCCACCAAATGGCTATGGTGTGAATAATGTACAAGCAGCTATTGCATTTTGTTTCTTCTCAATCTTTAGTTGGGTAAGTGCAATAATAACTACATTTAGCAAAAATCAATTAAATAAGCAATACTGAAATAAATCATTACCAAGAAAATGACCATTTATAAAATTTGAAGATTAACAAATGTATTTTTATTGTAGGCGGGATGTGCATGGTTTGCCTTTCAGAGATTTAAACAGGGAACGGATGCTGCATTTGCCCCTAGTTATGAGGCAGATCCTACCGGAGGACAAGGTTACACAAGTTACCCAGATGCTACAGATGCTGCTTATCAAGAACCTCCTTTCGCTCAGCAACAACAAAGAGGTATGGGTGACTTCCAAGCTCCAGCTTATTAAAGTCATCCATAGTCGTTACAAAATATGTATATTCCAAGGCCACTGCAGCGAACTAATAATGATAGGAGTTTATTTGTTAATTATTGTTATCTTGCGTTTCAAGCAAAAAACTGCTACACAAATCTCATACTGTCGCGTATCGTGATCTGAAAAAAGTATTAGCATTTTACATGAACTTGCTGTTTTGCCATTTCTCTTCCTTCATCATCTATATATTAACTTTGCAGTTAAGGGCAGACATGGATTACCTTTTGTTGCTTTAAAATAGAATTTAAGATTATTTATACTGTATTTTCATTAAACATATTGTAAAAAAATCCTTACATAGTAAGTAAATTATTTTATAAATTAATATTTGAAGAAATTTGTGATTTTGTATTTAATAAAAATACATTACAACTTAATATAATTTTATTGTATATTTATTATTTTCTATTATTTATTTTTCTAAGGTGTTTAATACCAATAAAGGTACGGCATAAATAAATAATAATGTAACGAAAGGTATCCACGTTTGGTTACATTGCAGATTAGCTGATGTTAAAGGCCTCAGTAACAAAAGAGCTTGTTTGCTCATAAAAGTGAATTACTCCTGTCGCTGATAGATCGCTACCATTATTGGTCTTAGATTAAGTCTGCATAAGGTGGTACAAAGAAAAGAAAATCTATTTGTTGAACAGTGGCAATGATTGTTGTCCACTTGTGAGTTGTACTTAATAAATTGTATGTTTGGAAGAAAAAGATAGGACGTAATTGAGGTACCATATGAGGCACTTGTATAAGAACTATGACCATTTCTCAGCTAACATAAAAAGACACAAGTATCAAATCCCATAGCGATTAATTTTATATGTTAGTACATGCACCAGTTATGTATTTTTTAATGTCGTGACGTGTTCAAAGTATACGCAAGCGAGACATCTAAATTAATACTGCGTGATATTTAGAAAAAATCAACGATGTTACTATTATAAGTGCTTAAGGTGGCTTCACCGCGTGAATTGGGATGATTAATAACATTTTTTTACAATCGTTTGTTCACATGGTATGATGTAAAAAATGATATCACATAATAATGATTCATAAAGTAACAACAAAATTTTTTTCAACGAAATTTCAATATTGCAAAAGCAGATATCGACGATTGAAAAAAAGTTCAATTATTAATGATAATCTTTTGTGTTTTTTATCCGATTCAAAATCGGAAAGGCTCATTATGTTCCTTGTGCAATTTCATAGCGAGTAAACGATATCAAAATTGAAAAATTTTCATAACCTGCAAAGATACAACTATTTGTTAAACTCAACTGTCTAAGAAGCATAGGTACACGAATTTATAAATAAGTAGGTATCTTTGCAGGTTTTGAAAATTTTTCAATTTTGATAGCGTTTCATCGCTATGAAATTGCACAAGGAACAAAATGAGCCTTTCCGATTTTTAATCGGATCAAAAACAAAAAAGATTATCATTAATAATTGAACTTTTTTTTAATTGTGGATATCTGCTTTTGCAATATTTAAATTGCGTTGAAAAAAAAATTTTCTGTTATTTTATGAATCATATTATTATGTAATATCGTTTTTTACATTAGACCATGTCAACAAACGATTGTAAAAAAATGTTATTAATTATTCCAATTCACGTGGTGAAGCCACCTTAAAGTGCACATCCTGTGTTATTAAAAAGTAATTATTTATGTTTATTTAATATTCATCAAACTTGAGAAGTATTCATTAGCGAAAATTATGATAATACTATTTCCAAACCTCTTAGTTTTATATAAAAATATAAAAACTTTTTCTTATTACTGAAAATAAAGAAAACAACATACTTGCTTGAATGTATCATTACTCCCGTTATCAAAAACGTGTTAAAAAAAGGAGATTTTTAACTAATAATATTTTACTGAAAACATCTTATTGGATTTATGAAAAGTAATAGGAAAAAGTTTTTGTATGATTGTAATTGAATAAATAAATAAAGAAAATTAAACTACTACAAATAAATTGATTCGCGTAAAGTTACATAATTTACTCAGTTGTGCTGAACATGTCATCCGAATCGGTTGAATAATTCAAATTCTCTATCTGACATTTATACAAAATTATTATCAAACATAAAATATATATAAACATTAAGTGCTTCTTGATTGGTCTATAATTATAATGGCATATGGTGTTATGGTCAGGAGACATAGTATTATAACTACAAGCCAGTTGAATCACAAAGGATACGGTTTAAGTTGATAAATATATATAAAATACTACAGTACCAGTTTATAAATCAAATTAAAAAGCTTGTTCATATATGAATATTTTTAAAACTCGATCAAAACTTTACTATATCATTGAGTATCAGTTCACTTCTTTTAATACTTCGCCATTTATCATATAGATATATTGATATGAAATTTTCAACTTAGAGGACATTTTGTCGTTTGCGTCGATGTGAAATTTTGATCCAGAACAAATTGTAGTTAACTAGTTATTGCAAATGAACATTACTGCTATAGCGTGTATAAAACAAAAAAAAATTGAATTGTCTATCAAAGGGATATAAGTTAAGATTTTAATTAAGATTTAAAAAGAAGAATATTACTTATAAATGTAGCAAACACGCATTTATTCTAGTTCTGTAAGAGATGCCCCTGTGCAGTGCAGAGATCTCAATGTTTATTACGTAAATACTAGTCTAGTGTATGTATGATTTTCAATAGTAATTGTAAAACGACAAGTATAAAGAATCTGTGACTTGTATTGACTTTAATTTATAGCCTGCCCAGATTATTATTAAGTGTAAGGAAAGCCCATAGCCACACAATGGCTCCTCACATCAATTATTTTCATTAATTGGTGTAACACAAATTGTTGGCTATGGAATTTCCACTTTATGATAAAGTGAAACATATTTGTATTTTTTATAATATTTATGTTGTACATTATAGAAGCGCGTGCATTTATGAGATGCAAAAATGTGCACTCGAATGACATTGTGGATTTTTTGACATTTGACCATTTGTTATTTTATGTATTTCAACAGAATTCATAATGTAATAATTAAAAGCGATCTCTTCTACTTTACAAAATCAGCATTTTACCCCATCCAACGCTATTTTTTGTTTCGCCAAGCAAATGTAAATAAAATCTGCAATACAAGTTAGAGTAACAAATGTACATCCCATAAATGAAATCGAGGCTTCCGTACTTTTGAAAAAAAAAAAAGAAAAAGAAATTGGGCTGCACTCGTACCGCCGAAATAATGGAGAATGTAAATTATCAAGCAATATGTGGAATTCTGCAATCTGAGAATTTGGATGCATGATAGTAATTAATCGACTCTTGAATTATTCGATTGATTGTTCTTAAACTGTAAAAGTTTTGTTAAATATCATGACGATTAAACTGTATTATACATGATGTCAGAATCTACCCCAAACTGCAAATAAATGTTATTATTTATTGTGTTAAAAACTGTTTCTGTTTTCTTAATTCGTTTGCTTGAACCTTAAATTTGCATTAAATAAGAACATATTAAAATAAAGTACTATTAAATTAACGGACCAACTCTAGAAATTTGAAAAAATGTAAAATTACCTGTTAATAACTATAAATAAAATAAAGAAACAAAAGTATAAATTGCTTGTTTTAACTTTCTCACAAATTCTATAATATTTTTCATTATAATAAAAAGATGTAACATAAGTTGTATTGGATATAAAGGAGATGAGAAAAACAAAAGTAAAAAGAAGTAAGCAATTGCTTTTATAAATACACATATGTATTATATAATATATTAATTAGTAAGCACACATCGCTCTGTAGGCTTAATATTAAAATTTTCAGCTCGTTGGCACTTTCCGTAATAGGACGTGAATATACAATTATATTTTGTGCGCCAAGTTAATGATTCTCGTTCCTCGAAAAGTTCTTCCTAATATATCAAATCGACTTTGTACACGCGAAGAACGTCCTCAAGCTAAATTAGTACGCATTAATGTAATCTTTACGATTTTCTACAGCTCTCTTTGCCGATACGTTTTTTTCGCACACATTATTATAATCTGTGATGATCAAAGGCCACAAATGTTTTGTAGAGAAGGATGTACGACTATTTTTTTCTAACTACTTGGAATCTAACTAATGTGATGTTTCGAGTGTTTTTTTCTTAAATAGAATAGTTTTATGCAGTAAAAGTTTTCATAGTCTCATAGACTGACACGCGCACGAACATGCCAATTTTCTATATACATGAGAAATTATTGAGTTACATACGATTTTTTATACATATATATCTTACGACAATCCAGGTAAATAAATATTACTCTGATACAAATTTCTTTGCAATGTTAGGATATTGTCATATAGCTGCATTCATTAAAATTTGCACAATGTTTCTTCTAACATTTTGGAATGTATATGTACATTAGCAAAAATAATTTTATCCCTGAAAATTTTATATCTTGTTATTATTAAAACAAGTGTACTAAGTATTCATCGGCAAAAGACTATGAAAAAAATTACAACGCTATAAAAACTATTAAAAGATCAACTTTCCAATTCAGTCTCTTCTGTACTATGAATTTAATTCGCATGCTAATAAATAAATGTATAATATTTAATCCAAATTAAATTACATTCAATATTTGGAAAATTGCACAACAAATTTTGTTATTAGTTTTAAACTAAATGTTTCAATGTCGAAATTTTGTACGTTTTAACCGAAATGAAATCCTCTATAAAATCTGAACTTAATAAAATTGAATAAAAAACTTTTACTGTATGTAATGGATTAAAAATGAATAAAACGTCTAATTATCCATAGTGGAATTAGAGTGCAGCTAAGACATTTTTATCTTTTTTAAGTGATCTTATTAAAAAATATTTCAAATTCTTTTTAGAACAATAATAATTATCTCGGAACTTTCCTACGCGTCATAATTACGATTTCTGTTTATGAAAATCAGACACATATTTAATGAAAGTTAATATATTTTTCGATATTTCTTTTATCACATAGTCGTTCATTCATTAATCTGATTTTATCAAAATTTTATCAAAGATTATCAAGTTATCAATTTTTCGAAATCTTTGATGTAAGATACATATTTAAGCCAAACACTTCTTGTGATATACAAAATTTTGATAATTGTTTTGAGTGGTCTTGAAGCATACGAGCTTCAGATTATTTATTCAAGTACGTATATGAAGACTCAAACTTATAGACATACTACAAAAATAATTTTAATTTCTAGAATGAATAAGTGTATTCATGGACTAATGATTTAAAAACGAAAATGCTTTATAATTTTATCAAAATCACATATTTAAACTTACTTCTTTTCATATACAGATTTCTATCATTTTCTATATAGACTTTCGCTAAATTATTATATAGACCCAAAATCTTTAATTACGTAAATTTGTAGCTCTGTTATTAATACTCTTCTGAATATTGTACACTCTAATAGCGTTATAAAACATTCGTAAAGCAAAAGTAAATTTAAGCAGTACACATATTAACTTTCTATTATATTGGTAAATAATATCGAATCAATTTAAAATACACATATTACCATTAATTAAAAAAAATTGACTGCTTAATGTAATTATGAGATCAAAAATGTATTGGTAGATGATAAAATTTGATTGTTACCAGAAATTGAGAACCACTATAAAATTTTTCTATTTGGCAAGACAGTTTAGCATATATAGGTTCTTTAACATGTTCCTGGGTTACGACCTAAATATATATATATATTTTTTTTGTGGCAGTAGAAAAATGTTTCGTTCTTCTCGTAAAGAATTTGATATATGTTAGAAATAGAATAATCTTAGGTACACATGATATTAAGTTTTGCTGAAATTAAGGCCAGTCCTTGGTAGCACCTTCCTAAATAAATCAATTATTTAATTTATCGCAATAATACTACATTTTTTAATAATTTTTTGTCCATATTTAAAATCATGATGAAAAAAACACTTTCGATAAATACAAAGAGTAAAAACGATCAACTAATTAACCCTCTTAACCAAACAGATTACGCAAAAACAATTAATTTTTTACAACTCTCTTAAAAATGAACTTTGTAAAATGTCTATGTCATGCTCAAAAATACTATTCCATAATTATAAAATTGTTCTCTAATCACATAATTTCAAAAGATCACAAATTAATAAGTTTACATTAATTGAAGACTAGAAAATTATTTTTAAGGTACCACCTTTTCAAAATTGACAGTACAGATACTGTAAACTGTTAATATCACTATACATTTATTTGTAAAATATAAAATGTATTTAAGTTCTACCTAAACAAATTATACTGGCTGAAGGGTTAAGAAGTTGGCCTAACATAGTATGTAATTTAGTTACAAAAAAAATTGTGTGAAATTTCATTTTTACGTTATTAGAATATGTTGCGAGAATCGATTGGCTAATCGAGCTAGTTTTTTTTTTTTTTTATAAAATAGCACAAATCACTGAACTTCCTTCTCCTCTTTATACAACTTTAACTAATTTTCATTTTTTATAACTATCTTACACTTAGAAACTGTAAGTGAATGACAAATGGATTCAAGAATATGTGTATCACAAGTTTGGATCAGTGTTGTTGATTTGAACATCTGTATTGTTGTATATATTACACACATATATATGTGCGCGCATACATATAAAGAATTATAAATTGCTGGAAGTTTGTTTGAATCTTAATGGAAAGACATGAACCACTGTATATAGAAAAGCATATTATATCATTTAAATTCATGGAGGTTCTACAGTTATTGAAGATTTCAAAGGAGTAATTGAATAATTAAAATATCAGAAAAGTGTAAAACTTTGATCTTTTGGCAACACAAAATTGGATAAAATTTAAGGGCAGTAACTCTAACATAAGATTTTATACCCTGGAGGTCTAAGGAGACATGAAAAGTTTTATGATTGAAAAAAATCTACAAATTTAGAAAAAGTTCTAAATTTCTAAGTTCAAATAAACATAAAAAATGTACAGTAATTAAATTTTCGTTATAGTAGGCATTAAGTACTTTACACCCGCAAAATAGGGCGTTTAGCGATTACTTCAAGCCTACTAAGGCGAACAATATTATTTGTATCTCCGGCTTATGACGTTACACCCTCGTGTAACTTTTATACGATACAGTACATTACATAGCAACTGCGTGAAATGGGTGTTTTTTGCACGGGTGTAGTTTCGTTTCGCTGGGGCGACAAATTACCCGTACATGATACGCCTACTTTGGGCACGTGTTGCGTTTCCTTTTTTTTATAACTGAGAAGATAAAACACGACGTTAGATGCTTGCTTAAATTAAAATAATACCTCTTCAAAAATATTTAAAAAATTTCTTAACATTTCCTAGATATATTTGATTAGTTTATAGAACAATTTATTTCCATCCCTCATTTGACTAAAAAGTGTCTGTAGAACCTCCTTTGGAACATAAAAATAGTTAGTTGCATACACAAAATTGTCTTAGAAACGCGCCTAATAATATAGTAAACGTTAATGAAAAATTCTTTACACAAATAAAATATTTTGTACAAAACCACCACATCCTACATATATATGTGTGTGTATGTACGTATGTATGTATGTTTGTATGTATGTATGTATGTGTGCATATATATGTATATATATATATATACACACACACACACTCTTAATTGTCCCATAGAACTTTTTCTATAATAATCGCGTTTCCTTTGCTGCCTTAAATTAAACCCTTCTTAAGAATATCCTATTATTTTAGGTACTTATAATGCTCTGAATTTAAACAACTGATATCGATACTATATTTCACAAAATTAATTATCTAATGACATATTGTCAATATTAGACAGTGCCAATAAAACAAACAAATTCATTTGTTAGTTGTAAATATCACGATTATTCGATTGCTAAAAATGTCGTAGATTCGTTCTTAATAAAAACAATCCTATAATAGAAAAGAACGAAGAGATCGCAAGCTAAGCTAAAAACGTTATAAAAATTCTATTCTAAGCTTGCATTTAAGTTGACATGACTTTAAGGAACTTTACACTCTTGAATCTGAAAAAAACTTAATTCTCGTATTAGCAATCAATCTTTGATTTAAAATTGATGTTTAACTCCATTCTCTGAATTTAATGTTTCTTCAAAATGATAAGAATGTTAATTAATAAAATCACTTATGTGGTTGTTAATACCCACAAATCTATGAAAAATTGTATATTAAATTGCATTGGCTAAATAAAAAATCGATAAAATGTTGAAATTTCATCATAGTTAAAATAGAACAACCTGTTATAGCGTATTATATCATCAATATTCTTCAAAAAGAATATTTCGATTCCTTTTCAATAAACAAAATTTGTTTCTCAGATCCAATAGTATGAAAACTCCTTCGCGATAAAAAAGACAAACAGGACAGACATTGAAAAAATACCGTCAACGGATTAATCGTTCTCCACTGACAGATCATTGATCATTTCATCTTGTATCTTCTTAATGTTCTGATTCACCTCGTCCTTCTCGTACTCTACGAAATCATCGAACAGACTTGGCCAGGCCTCCGCGTCATCATAGGCACCCAAATCATCGCCTATACTCTCGGCGAAGTTCAGGAACATATTCCACGTATCCCTCGGTATACCCCGGACGTGATGGCACTCCAGAAACTTGAGCCACTTGCTTAGCAAGGGTGGCTCACGAATTGTAAAGACGAGCCTCCAGAGGACAATCGCCATGTCAGCGGGCAGGATTCGCTGGCCGGAGCTCACATCGAGCCCAAAGCGGAATGTGAATCTGTAAAGGTCCTTGAATAACTCGCCGTTCGTCGTGAGTTCCTCTACGATCGTAGGCAACTTCTGCTGAATACCAACAATACTCTCTACCATCATGGCTTTCAAGCCACTAAGGAATTCTTGACGGGTGAACTGACACATCTGCTCGGCGTTCAGTTTCCACGCCAGTACTAAAACCTTGAACTCATCCGGCGACAACAAGAGATCATTGCAGAGATGTTCGATACCGTCAGCCAGTATAAGATCCTCCTGTGGATCCTTCGAAAATTAACAATATTTAATGAATGAAATTTGTTTAGCATACAGTCAAAGTTATAAGAAAATACGTAAACGCACGTAGTGCAACGTGTGAGGTGAAATCATATGTAATTATTTATTTTAGAAATAATTATATATGATTTCACCAAAATATATACCATATTGGTCACATTGAAGCAATAGTGTGTAAACCCGCTAAGACCGAGACAAAAATTTGAAAATTTGGTAAAAAATGAAAAAAAAAAATAAATATAATTCATAATATAATATAATGTTTTCAATATGCAATGGTTCATATATTATTCTAGCGTTACTAAAACGTAAGAACCACTCGGATTTGCACAGTATTTTAATTTTAATAATTTTATGGCTTTCAATTTTCATATGAGGTGTACGTCACGTACAGACATAAAGGATTAATTAAATCTATTTGAAAAAAAAATAATTTTTATTTTAATAAATATTTGGTCAATAATTAAAAATTTTTTTAACAAGTTATTATTTTGTAGTTTTAATATAAAAAATAGCGTGATGATGGTAGTAAATTAATAATTCCTATAAAATCTCTATTTTATGTAAAATATAAATATATTATTTTATTTATAGTAACATTATTTCTATATTTTATATCTGATAAGGTAAAAAGTCATATATACCTTATATTTTTCAAAAAGTGTAGTTAATTTGTTATCCAAAGGCTCTTTTACATGTTTACTACCAGTCGTTGAGTTGAGGCCAGCATTTCCAGATTGCATTTGTGAGTAAAAACCATGAGGCCTACGCAACTTATTTTGTACTGTGGGCATTGAACCACAGTTATCTGAACCTACACCATTAAATGTTGACATGCTTAGTGATGAATTCTTATTCCCATTCACATGAGATTCTTTATTTGTATGTGGATGATTTTGGATATCATTGTGTGAAAATAGAGTACGCAACTCCATTGTTTCTATTACAAAAAAAAAAAAAATCATAATGATGTTAGTTTCACATAATGACATAATACATAATATCATATAAGTATAAAAGTATATGACGTTAATAAGTCTTGGGTGCATGAAATATATACCGTCTTTGTGCTCGAAAACAGCAGACTGGTTTGTTCCATTTGGTGGAGGAGGCACCTTAAAACATGAACAACAGTTTCCCATTGATGCTATCTGTGTGCAATAGCAACAGCAACTGTTCCTTGCATCAGTGATTCAGTCTTAAATTGGCAGTCTTAATCAAAAGCTGAAAAACATTTTACTGTATAAATACCATGAAATGAATATTAAAATAAATATTATGTTTTGTCAGCATTTCGACTTTTTTTTCAAAATCATAAATTATATTCTATTAAATTTCTACTATCTTAATTAATTCCCTCTATCGTTAGCAAACAAACTATTTAAAATTATTACAATAGGTTGTATCTTTAAAAACTATAACTTGTACAAAATATTAATAATATTGATCTCAAGTTGTTAGCTTTCTAATGTTATAGTTTTTTTTGACAATTTAATTTTGTAGTTTTTAGGTCACACGAATAAGCTTTGTACAAAATCTTTGTTTCTGCAGGAGAGGTTAGAAAGGAGTTGACATGGCGTAGCTTATTGAATGATTGCAAATCACCGTTTGCTGCACGACCGCGTCATCTGATTCAGATGAAACACCTCTTGCAAGGGCTAAAATTAAAAAAATTAAATAACACTATCGCTCGTGAGAAAATAAAGAGAGTAAACCAATTTAAACGCAAACAATGTCTTATTAACGCGCACTCGCACCGAAATGCATTTCGAAGCATCTGCTCGGAAAAAAAAGAAAACAGACCTTTCCAGCTTTCCTAAAACCTCGTTGAAACATTAAAAAACAAATTTAGCACCGAGCGCGCACTGCACTCTATAAGCTCGAGAGAAAACTTGTTGGCGCAGGATAGGTTAGTGATCGGTCTCCTATTATACGCCAGACGCCGCCTGGCAACAAGAACACACTTGTCCAGGGTACGATCTTCACTCTCCGAGCCTCCTCGTCACACAGGCTCCCATACGAAGAAGCCCGCGACGCATCGTAACTAGGTACTACCTTATTGCTGCGAGCGATATCCTCGAGGCAGCTCCGTGAGCGTGCGGCGATGACGGTGACGAGGGCGGGCGGTCGGTAGCCCCTGTCAAGGCATCCCAGGTAGTATAAGCAGCAGCAGCAGCGGTGGCAGCGCGGCGCAGCGGAGGTAGCAGCTCGTCGTCCCGCAACGGCATTAATCTGACCCCCGCTCCGGGAAAGCACGCTTTTCCCCGCCGTGAGAGAAAAAAACACAAAGCCGAAGATGACGACGACGATCGCGGTTGCCTGCGCTTTATGTGTGTATATATATACACTCCACTGCAATACCTATACGTGTCTCTGTTCTCTCTTGGGATCGGGAGCTCTCGTGCGCGAACACTGCACTGCACTGCTCAGTGCACACACGCAGAAGAGAGCGGCTGATGTATCTTATGGCTGTGTGCGACCGAGAAAAAAGGGCCAGCCAGCTGCGCGCTCTCTCTGTGCGTCCTGTACCAGCCTGTATATATATGTATAGTCTCTTTCTCTCGCTCCCACTCACGGCACTCACGGACTCACAGTGCCTTACAGCGAAAGATCAGCAGGCTTATGTTGCTGCTTGCTGCTGCTGTATAGTATAGGTATATAGCGCGGCACTCGGACCACTAGCACGTGCTGCCACTGTCATCTGCCTGTGCGGACCTGTACGAATTACAAATCGCGCCGAAGGTAAAAATGGACGTGACAGACAAGGAGAGGGGGGGGGCGAGTAGGTAATGGCGCTTGGTTGGCTTGGTTGTTTGACAGAACCAACCATTTGGAGGCGGGGAAGACAAGCCGGCAGAGGTGCTCGTTACGTGGAAGAAACAGCTGTACTCCATACTTCCAGGGATCCTGTGCTGTGCGCTGATGCCGATGCCGCCGATGGTGGCATCGCAATTCGCAAGCAGTGTTCTAACATCGTTCCGTCAAGATTCTATACATTAGGTAGTCCGGGAGGTAGCGACTCACTTTCTTTACACATTATAGCAAGGCTCACATTTAATTGTAAAATTAATATTAGATAATGACAATAAAATATCACTTATATAAACAATTTAATGGAAAGAATTCATAATAGCAAAGTTGAAATTTTAATAAACATAAACTAGAGATCGTAAAATATTAAAAAATCATATACGTCAGCTGTTCACATAAATGTGTCACAAAAAACAAAAAAAAACAAAGTTTTTAGCAATTCAGTAAAGTCATTGTAATAACAAAGCCAAGATTTTAACATACTAGAGATTTGAACAGCGCGCGTTGCGCCCCCTAACCTAGAAAACGTTTCGACTTCCTGACTTAGACGCATGCGCACTACATGAGCCAATCACATAACGACGTTTATTTTGGCTTCACAACATATCCGGTCATGACTTTTTTATATAGGGATTTTTTATATAGATTATTAAATTATTAATGTATCTACTTAAGGTAACTTGGGGTAACTCAACCACCTTAAGCGGAATATTTTCTTTGTCCTTCTGTAAATGCGTTGGCGCAAAATTGTAAACAAGACTTTAAAGTATACTAAATATACTACCAAGAAAAAAATTGGGAACGCCCCAAATGTGATATTCGATTTGTAGGGTGCAAAAGTCTAAAAATGTGTGCGTTTTGGCCAAATTACCTGACATGTCATGTAATTTGGCCAATATTGAAAAAAATAGAATGAATAAAGTCATAAACTGTAAAAATTAATAATTTTTGTTTTTAAATATGTAAAACCTGTATTTAATTGTTGACTCCTAGGAATAATGCTTAGTGCAAGGAAATAAAGGAATTCATTAGTCATTATATCGCATTCTAATATAAATAATTTTGGAATTCTATATGGGAGTCTCCGTAAACTAAACGAAAAATTCATTTTGATCAATGAAATTGATTATTGCTAATCATATTTTTAAAGTTTCTTCTCAGAAAAAAG
>UXGD01001737.1:0-31743 GCA_900474315.1 Torymus auratus
GGAGCAATGGAGTACAGACTGACACAAGCACTCAGCGGCCATGGGTGCTTTGGTAATTATCTAGCCAAAAGAGGACAAGAGGACACAGACCCACCAGCAGCTTCCGATTATGCGGAGAGGAGGAGGACAACGCGGAGCATACACTATTTACATGCTCTACACACGATGATTACAGAAGAAGAACAACAGCAGAAATTGAAGCGGTGTTGTCGAAGGACAACCTAATATGGACTATGCTTACATCACAGGAGAAATGGGACCATATAACCACCTTCATCAGGAAGGTAATTAAGACCAAAGAAGAAAAGGAGAGAGAAGAAAGAAGAAGAGACTAAAGAGACTTCAAGATGGATAGGCTAAGTAAATACAGCACATGAAGAGGGATCCTAACGGGATCAGAACAGGCCCGACGGAAGTAATACAGAAATAGAGTGCCGATGGGTGCTAGAAGTCGAAAGGGCAAGCCAATGAGCGGAGGTTTTAGTGGGTAAGAATCACCACACTTCCTATGGAAAGCACTCCCCATGGGAGTCTTATGGAAGATTTTCCCTCCTCAGCCCGAACAAAAACACACACACATATATACATCCATAGAGATATTTTTCAAAAACCATGTATTTTGATTCCTATATTTCGGAAAACAATTTAACATGTTTTTACAACAACTAAAAAAAATTACTATCACATAGCTTCCTCTATGAGGAAGCAAAAAGTAAAAGTACTGCTACTAGTTTTCAGAATTACAATTGACATTTCTGGTATCACCTAATTCTCTTGGTTTTCCCGTCAAAAAATGATCCATGTATGACCACCCTGCTAGAAATAAGGGATTCAAAGTATTAAAAAAAAGGAATACTTTTGAATACTGTTTTCAATACCGATTGTTCATACTGATTTTTGGTATTCAATGAAATAAAAAAGGTTTGAATGATGAATGAATTAAAAGTGATTGAATGAATCCTTTTTAAACCAAATTCTATTCAATATTATTAGAAAATGATCAAATTTGATAGAAAAAAATCATTTTCATCCAAATTGTATGCCATATTATTCGAAAATGATTAAATTTGATACAAAAGAATCATTTTTAATTCCAATTTTATCTTCTTTTTTAACAATCGAACTCATATGAATCGATTTTAATTTTATTCCATATTATTAAAAGTGGACAAAATTAGTGTGGCTAAAGGCCAAGTGAAACTTTGACATTGGTTTTTGGATATAGAAATATGAAGGAAGCTGAAAAATTAGACGCTAACGCTCAAAAAAAATAAAGTGTTGGTCACTTTTAGCTTTATTTTGAAAAAAGCATTGAAAAAAATTTTTTTTTAAAACGGCAACTATTTAACTTTAGACAGTCCTAAAGATCATTTCAGGTAGAGAAAATGAAACTAGAGAAAACGAGCTTTAATTTGCTTTTTTAAGGATTAAAAAATATCGATTTCTTCCAAAGTTATGAACGTTTGAAATTGAGCATCGAAAATTCACTGTTTAATCCCTAAAATTCACTGATCGCCTGCCTGTGTATTTTGGTGCACTTTCCGTGCTCAATTTCAAACGTTCATAACTTTGGAAGGAATCGATATTTTTTAATCCTTAAAAAAGCAAATTAAAGCTCTTTTCTCTAGTTTCATTTTCTCTACTTGAAATGATCTTTAAGACAGTCTAAAGTTAAATAGTTACCGTTTTAAGAAAAGGTTTTTTTTAAATACTTTTTTGAAAATAAAACTAAAAGTGACCAAACTTTAGTATTTTTTAGCGTTAGGGTCTAATTTTGCAGCTTTCTTCATATTTCTATACCCAAAAATCTATGCCAAAGTTTCAGCCGAGTCCGTGATCCGGAGGTCTGAGTCTCTCCTAGTAAGCAAAATATAAAGAAGAAAACCGTGTTGGCCCACTTTTCGGAGTCCAAAGGTGGCCACGGTCGAGTGTGGAATAAAATACTATATGTAATATGGGACGAAAGTAGATTTTTCTCTTGGATGGTTACTGCCCCCGTAAAAAATTTTGTCACTCGGGCACTAAACCCACCGGCGGGAAAAATCTGCTACTTTCGCCTCTTGGTACATAATGTACTATAATAGCACAGTTCGTATTATTCTGCACAGTATGCTGTGGACATTTATTGCACACAAAATATTTTTTTAACAACACAGTTCACATAATTGTGCACAGTAGACGATGTGCATTTTTATTGTGCACGGTACACAACGTGCACATTTCGTTGCTTCCGAATAAGGGGTCATCTCAACGCCCGGCTGGAAAAGGGGTCATCTCAGCGCTCGGTTGGAGAAGGAGTCAGCTTAGCGCGCGGTTGGAAAAGGGGTCAGCTCAGCGCCCGGTTGGAGAAGGAGTCAGCTCAGCGCCCGGTTGGAAAAGGTGCCAGATCAGTGTCCGGTCGAAAAGGGGTATTTTTGATTGAGGTTTTCAGTAGTGCCAAAGTATATTTTTGGGAAGAACTTTTTATCGTTTTAGACAGTAATTATTTTTATATAAAGCGATATAAAGCTCTTACCAAAAATATACTTTCGCAGTACTGAAAACCTCAATCAAAGATAGCCCTTTTCGACCGGACGCTGGCGGGCGCTGAGATGACCCCTTTTCCAGCCGGGCGTTGAGATAACCCCTTCTTATTCGGAAGTAACGATTTGTTGTACGCAAAATTTGTCTTTAATAATACAGTTCGCATTATCGCGCACAGTAGATAACGTGTGCATTTATTGTGCACACATTATTTCTGAAAAAGCTCAATCATTATTGTGCACAATATACAACGTGTACATTTATTGTGCACAAAATATTTCTTAAAAAGTGCGGTCCTTATTATTATGCACAGTATATAACGTGCATATTTCGGCGACTAAGAGAAAGAAGAATGCATCTCGGCGCGCGGATGAAGAACGACGTATCTTACCGCGAGGATGAAGAACGGCGTATCTCGGCGCGAGGATGAAGAACGACGCATTTCGCCGTATACTGGCCGTGTACTGGTCGTAAAAACACCAAGATACGTTGTTCTTCATCCGCGCGCCGAAATACGTTCTTCTTCCTCTCAGCCGTCGATTTAGTGTGCACAGTACACATGATGCACATTTATTGTGTACAGTACACAACGTGCACATTCATTGTGCACAAAATCTTTCTTAAATCGCACAGTTCATATTATTATTGTGCACAGTATACAATGTTCACATATATTGTGCACCAAATATTTCTTCAAAAACCCAGTTGATATTATTGTAAACAGTACAAAATGTGCAAATTTATTGTGCAAAAATATTTCTTTAAAAATACAATACGTATTATTGCGTACAGTACAGAACGTGTTTATCTATTGTGCGCAATATAATTCTTTAAAGTCCTGGTCGTATTATTTTCGTATTATTACTTTTATTCTTTTAATAAAGCACAGTCAAGTTTTATAAATTTCTCAAAATTTGTTTTACTTTTTTTTGCAATCACAATTTTGTATCATTGTTTTAATTAGTCTTAAAAAAATGTATTTGGAAATCTGCACAGATCTAAAATTGTATCGTTTAAACAAACTAATGAGCAATAAATAGAATAATTAAAAAATCGACAAAAGGGTTAGAAATTATTTTAGAACATTAATCGTTGAAATACATCTTCTTAAAGAATATCCATGCTCTTTACATGAAAAATAGTGACAATCTACTATTTCAATTGTTGTCATGCGTTGGCTATTGAAATAGTGGATAATATCTACTATATATTTCAAGTTTGTATATTTACTACTTGATTGTGAAAATTGAACCTTAAAGAATTAATATGCACTACAAAAATATTAGATTTCACTTTTTTATATTTAGAGAGCATATGCGTCTGCGTACGGTGTATGTGTGTATATGTATATACACTCACGCTTTATCGACAATACTCTTAATAACGCAGTAATTAAATGGGTTTTGTTTACATAAAAATGCTATATTTTTCATAAGCTTTCTTTTTTAACACTAAATTAATATAATAATTAAAATAAAAATTTCGTAATTTTCTCGCTTAACCGAAGTACTAGAGAATATTACTAGAAGATTCGTATAAAGACCATTTAACACAAACCAAAAAAAAAATCAAAAACAAAAACAACTTTGCGACTACTATTCATTTCTTGACAACTTATTGCTCATCGTAAAATTTTCTCAATTAATAGGAGATTTATAGGAGATTATTATTGGAGTTTTTATAATAAATCTTTTAAGACTTGTATGCAAAGCGTATAAAACGTATTTTATTCATCGACGCTACAGTTATCGTGATTATTGTGTAATATAATCACACGATTGTTTAATAAACATTTAGTCGGTTGTTTACGACTTTTATTTAACATCTATGTTATTCGACAGGCTTAAATAATTATGAAGTATGTTAATCATTTCGATAATTTCATTTGTATATACCTTTAACATAATGATGATTAATGGATTAAGTAAATTAATATTTCATTATTTACAAAAAGTGTAAATTTAATTAAATTACACATGTTCCTTTTTCTATTTTTAATTAAGTTTGTTTTAGCCTTCTTATTATTTCTGTCTTTGCTAATATTATGCGTTTTTCTTTACAGATGCTTGAGACTTCCAAGTGATAATCTTAGATTGTTAACCTAAAATTATCACATTAATTATTTCTTATTACGTAAAAATTTAATTTACGCAATCATGAAATATTTTTAATAGGTTGTTGACAATTTTTCGGTGACTCGAGGCACAACCTAATTTTTTCCATGACTTTCTTATCGTCGACCGTCCACAAACGCTAGAAGAGAAAATTGTATATGTTAATAATGGATCGTATATTAACGATATAAAATAAAAATATCGTCCCGTATATTAAATACTACATTGAATAATAAGAGTTAACAAAAAAAAGAGAATAGAAGAAAATAATTAAAGCAATATTAACAACAATTTTGATCTACAGAATCTGTTTTCTATCACGTTAGATATAGGATCAGAAAACTTATGATTCAAAAATTTCAATTCTCATGTTAATTCATACTACTATAATATTATTATAAACTGCTTTATTAAATCATAATTATGTATAGTTAGTAATAAAAAGAATTACTGAAAAAAAGAACGTTCTTAATTTGTTTAGATAGTTTGCGATTTTTTTTAATAAAATTAAAAAATAGATTAAACAAGATATAAGCTGTGCTAGAAAACAGGTTACAATATCCAGCTTGTGTGTTTTACTTATTGTTCGTCTCATAAACACCCAAACAATTTGATACAATTTATTCAGTCTATAAGATTACCGATGACAGTATCAAAATAATATGCTTCACTGTTTTCGTTATGTTCGAATTAGGTGCGAGTGCAGCAATTTGATATGATTAAATATAATAGAATACTTTAATTACAATTTATGAAAAAGAATCTATAATTTAATTCAAGTTCAAGACCTAAAAAACTCCAGACTTAAACAGTCTGTCTTTAGGGTTGCGTGTATATATTCACTATATTGTTATTATAATTATAGCATACAAACCTCAAGTAATGGTCTTAGTACATTAATTTGATTTTGCTCTTCTTCATCAATATCTGAAGTTACTTCTTCGAGCATTATTTCCGTAGTAACTTCTTTCTGAATTTTGGTTTCTGTCTGTGTTGTACTTTCAGTTTCTGGTGTAGTGGATTTTAGCATTTCAAAACCAGTTTTATATTCTTGAACTACAAGGGGCACCAAATGCTTTTCGTTGCTTGGTTCCTCGATTGGGTTATTCAATGCATCCATTTCCGTATGCAGGTGATAATACATTTCTTGTAAAGAGGTGTAATTTTGATTCAGTTCATTGTACTTTTCAGTTCTTACATAATTCTTTGATACTGTAAATAAATATTTATGTTATAATAAATGAATTATTTAAATGAAAAAAGTATTTGGAAATAAATATCAACTATGTAAAATATTAATATATCTTTCCGTTATGTTTCGTTAAGATCTTAATTCAGAAGAATAGCCTTATATCATATCTTTGTGTATTTATAAAAATAATGGGAAAATTTGATTGTATAAAGTCAAAATAAAGCCTAATTTCAATTTAAATAAACAATAATAATATCACTTAAACTAATTTAGGTATGATTACTCACAAATTAATAACTGTATAAAATGGTAATGAAATTATAAAGCTATACTGTTTACCCTATAGGACTATTGAAAATTAATTTCTTTTTTGATTGATATGTAGTATTAACAATTAGAAATTAAGTATGCAATTGAAATATAGAAAATATATATGGAAGTATAAGCAAGCGTACTATGCATTTCAATAAAATTAAGTTTTAGTAAATTTGCTTCTTGTAATAGATCTAAAATAAAATATTTACCTTTTTTCTCTATAGCTTTGTCAACCATTAGAACTACCGATAGAAGTGCATACGCTAAAAAGAATAGCACACACATTGTTATTATATGAAAGAACTGCACCTGTAAAAAAAAAACATACTGTCAGAACTTGTATTTATTGTTTTAAGATATGTTAAATTAAAATAAATAAATTCTAATGGATTGTTATAAAAACTAGCAACTATTCCCGTAACACGATCTACTATACCGACTGTATACTTTTTCACAAAAGGAACGGGAACCTTCATACGTTTAAAAAATTATACTATCAGAAAATTTAGGAAAACTTAAAGCCGGCCATATTTATTTATTTAAATATAAAGCTAATATATTTGTCTAAAACTTTAGTTACAACGCGGTGTATGTATGTCATCCGATCAAAGCGTAAACAAGCGAGCCACATTATTTTTGTTATAAATTTGAAAAAGCAAATCTTTCCCATATATAGAATACAATTTCTCAACGATCTTACCGAACCGTATAGTTTTCATTCTAATCGAAATTTCTTAAAAACTCAAACTTTTCAGAACCAACTGTAACACGAAGACAACTGAATCGAAAAATCTTAAATAAGACGCTATACTTACTTTGGCCCTGCCACCGCTACACTTGCGGCATCGTACATAAATCAGGCCTTTTTCCGTATCCTGAGGCGCATCCGGAGCCGAGGGTTTGGGCGCCTTGTACTCTTTTTTGCTGGCAGTCTTGGGTTTGGCGACGGTCGAAGTCGCTACTGTTGCAGTTGTTACTGCTGCTGCTGCTGGGGCGGCCGTCATTTTGGAGAGCTATTTTTCGGGAAAAACTTGCTTCTACAACGAGTGTTCCAGAGAGACTGAACTATCCGATGCGACGCGCGCGTGTTTCTTCGCTGAGGGGGCGGGGACGCGCTGCGCTCTCGGCGGATGGGACACAGGGGAGGTAGGTATATACGGACTGTACCGCGTGCAGCTGCCTTCTATAAGGTGGTCCCTACAGCTACGACCGGGAAAGCCATTGATGGAAAATTTCGCGTGTGAGTTCGTATAGGAGTTGGCGTGCCTACTTCCTTTTGGATTTGGAAAGCGTTGTAGGTTCCGGCGTGGCTGTATGCGGAATTCATTTTAGCCGATTGATGCAAAGTTGAATAAAAAATGTGGATGTGTGTTTATACTTGTTTGTGCTGTCAAAGGTTTGTCAGTAATACAATGAAAAATAGAATAGAATGATTAAAACTTGACATTCTTTTGAAAATTCAGAAATTTGTTGTTATTTTAGCCTAAATTATCATTTCTCATGTGATTTTTTTTAAATGATTTCAGTTGCTAACTTAGACTCTCCGAGATTCCTTCAAAGAATAAAAGACAACTGCTATACAGTACACTTCAAGTCTCCATCTTGAATTTTCAGTTGCATAATGGCACATAAACGGCGCATCATGTAGATACTGATCGTCACCATTAAAAAAAAAAAAAAAAAAAATTAAACTGCTCAGCAAGTGACAGTAAAATTATTATATAATGGCTGTGAATAGTATAAGGCCAAGCGCTGAAAAGCGCAGATACAATCGCAGCGGCGGCGTTTGCTCAGGCCATTTTCCTCCCCCATGAGCGCAGCAGCAGCAGCAGCAGTCGTTGAGCAGGGGTTCTGCCGCGCCTAATATGTATAGTTTTTCCCAACCGATCGCACGCGGCGACCCAATCCATTGCCAGCTGTTTTCCTGCTTTTACCTACGCGTATTCTTAGAAAGGGACGAAAAATTTTGGCCATGGCGGCGGTAACGCTTTCGAGAGTGTCTCGATGTGCTCACGTGTAGCTGGGGTTGTGGAGATAATAGGTTCGATTGGCGATCTCGGGTATATTTAAACTTTAAATACACATTGGTTCTGAGTATGCTTTAAACTTGGAGATTTGTATTTATAAAATTATAAACAATTTGAACGGTTTAGCTATTTTTAGTAATTTTTTTTTCAGTAAGCGCAAAACAAATGTATATCTGTATAGCTCTGCCAATCTCAAACGAGACTAATCAATATTTTGCCGATTTCATTGTCTTGAATAAACCTCACGAAAGTATAAATGCCACGCTCTACAGTACGTATACGGTCAGAAAAGCTTCGTAGAAACGGCCTAATCTTTCGGTCTTCTCGCTCCCCTCGGCGTCAAAATTACGCCGCGTCGGGAAACCCATAGTACTAGTGGGGGAGAAGACCGAGACGAGGATCAAATATTTACGTATATATGTATAGTTACTGCCGAGAGAAAAGTCGTATATGAGTTTCCGTCGAGATCTACAGAACATATAGCTATCTGTCTAGCCACATTACGATTTTTTTTTTAGTAGAAACACAGTAATTTTGACTTGATGAACTTGAATTTGACAAAATTTTGTCTATTGAAAAATTTTTTAAAACTACACCAATACGTTTTAATGTTATTATTTGATGTAAAACTAAAAATAAGTAGCTGCAACCGAGTCTTCAATGCATTATTCTTCTAGAACTAATTTGTCGGGTATAAACTTTAGGTAGGTAAAATGTTTGGTTAATATCAAGGGGAATAAAATGTTTGGTTAATATTAAGGGGATGTGGAATACCGACCTCTATTATGCGACCTACCGTATCGGCCGGGCAGCAGCAATTTTAAAGGCGTCCTTGAAATTTTGAATTGAAAATTTGCAGAATGATAGATAATTACATTACGGAGGGCAAGCGAATTTGAAGTAACAATCGAGTTAGAACGAATTATTGCTATCCGTCCGGTACGGTAATCGCATAATGCCATTTTTTAAAATTATGATCTCTACTTATTTTTACTATATATATATAAATTTTTAAAATATATGTTGATACTAATAAAAGAAAGGTTCGCTTGATATTTAAAGTCAATGTCAAGAATGATTAAAAGTTATCAGTAAAATTATTTTATTATATCCAAAATACTTTGATTTACAAATGTATAAATATTGTAAGATTGATGATGGATAACACGTGCTAAATTTTCATAACAATTATTTATATTTTAGTTTATACAAATTAATTTTATTACAATACTGTTAAGAAAGCAAACAAATTAAAGGAATGGTCATAACTTTTGTGAAATCTATTAGAAAATATATAAAGTATAATATTTCACTGGAATTTCATAAAGATTCATCTATTTAACATATAAACTAAATTCGTTTTGTTTTACAGAATATATATATAAAACATAAATAATAATTTTCAGTTAGTATTCCAAAGAGTATTCTAAATCAATAATATACATAATTTCATTATCACAATAATTATAAAATAGAAGACTGCAGTATGCGCCTTTTGAGAATAATGATAGATCTTAATCTTTCATGATTCTAACATTATTTTTTTTTCATCTTAAAAACATTTTAATCTAGTATAGCAATTATATTCTTGAAAATTCTACAAAGTTTCTGCTTTTGCGTCGACTGACTTAGAAATTCTTACATTTTTACTTAGTTCCATACTTCCTTCAGTTACGTACAGTGAATGGAATTGTTAATTAGTACCCGTAACAATGACTAATCTTCTTTTTTTGCATGAACAGTTTATAATACTAAAAATACCACTTTTTTGCATCCTTTGAATAAATGCACCTCAGATCTGGGTATCATTATTGTTGTACAAAGATCATTAAAATTAAAAATTCGATAATGTTCGTTGCGATTCTAATTTCTTCATGAGTCAGATGTATTAAAACGTAACGCTATTGATTTCAAGCTAAATTCCTTTGTGAAAAATTGCTTTAAAATTGACTTGAGTAATCGTTCGTTGATTATAGTCGAAAAACTTCGTCGGTTCTTTTTAGGAAGCTGTTAAAATCAGAAAGTACGGCCCCCTGAAAGAATGTTGTGTAGAAAAAGAAAGTTATCGTCTAAATTATATAAATTACGTAGTATTTCAAAGATGATCATCACGACACAATTAAATTCATCATAATTGTAAAAACATAACTGTCGATATTTTTTGCATTGTAAGTTTATATGAGAATTTTGTTTCTGTCAATAAAATTAAAAAAAAATTCATTAATTTTCTCATATTACATAAATATTGTTAAAAAAATTTTTGAATATTCAACATATAAAAGTAGGATGCAATAATATTTGTTTTTCAACGCCGGGTCGAAAGTACCACCTTCGGTCCCTATACTCAAAATCGAAAATTTGATATTTTCGGCCCGTTGTTGCGAAAAATAGTATACGCAACACGGGGATAAAGAGGGCCAGCCCAGGACTGGTCAACTTTTTACCTCCCTAGTGCCGTAATATACTATTATTTTTGTAACACAGGCACGATTTTCGTATTTTTTTCTACTAATAAAAAGCGGGTTCAAAGTAAGCGGTTTTAGAAAAGCGGTGCGTAGCGGGATTGTAATGGTCGAAGATTTCGCAAAAGGGCTGGATATAGGTAAAAGGTTTTGGACTGAATGCAGGTAAAGAGCTAAGGATATAGCAAAAAAGCTTTGAAGCATTAAGTAGCGACTCCAAAACTCGGTGTGGCGAAGGCAAACGTTTCTTAGCGGAAATCCAAACCTGTGTCACAAAAAATATCATGTGTACCAATGGCTAAGTGGACTTTTTGACCGCGTGTGATTGCAGTACTCGTCTTCGACTCGTACTCCAAACTTCACACGCGGTCCAAAAAGGACCACTTTACGCCCTCAGTACACAATATACTATTATAAATAAAAATTTATGCGTTCGTGGAATGATTTAAAAACTGAATGTCTGAAATTTCAGACAGACTTTTACAATGAGGCTTCCTTTCTCTTTGTTGTGTGAACTGCTGATTATAGACTTTCTAAAGGCACCGATTTAGTTCTGCTATTTGAATTGAAAATTTAGGCTCACTTTAATCATTACTTTTAGTAAAGTCCAAAAAATAGAAACAAACATTTCAATGAAAACTTAAAGAACTCTAAGAATCATTTTTCAAAAGCTATACTCTTTTCTTGCCAAAAAAAGAAAAAAAAATACCAAATCTTATATATATCCGGCTTATTTTTCGAGAAATGAACACACTGCAACAACGAGACGTATCAACTTTATTAGTCTTTTTTTTTTTAATACAAAAAACTAATCGTGATCAACAGTAAGAAAATAATCTCGACTATGTACAGATTCGGTGCGTCCAGGGCAATCAAAGAAAAAAGAAAGCGCTCAAATCGCATCGATAAATACGTTGGTGAAAAGGCGACCTACAGTTTCGATATCCTTAACGAGATCGTTGAATTTTTTGAGCTGGCCGTCGCCGAAGAGTCCGCGCGATGGTGCCTCGGTGGTCGTCTTCACCGCGACCTGCTGCTGCTGCTGTCTGTTGTTCCTCTGCTTAAGCTCCTGGAGCTTTTTGTTACCAGCTTCGATCTTTTTCTCGTGATCGGCGCGTTCTTCCTGGAGCTTCTTGTTGCCAGCCTCGATCTTCTTCTCGAGATCGGCACGCTCGTCCTGGAGCTTAACGATCTCGGCGTGCATCACCTCCTCCTTGGCGGCGAACTCAGCGGCTAGGGCCTCCTTCTCTGTCTGCAGCGTCAAGTAGCCGTCCTGGAGCATGACGAACTTGCGCATGGTATTGTCGTTTTGTTCATCGAAATGCGACTTCTGAGCGCTGAGTTGCTTCTCGAGTATCTCTTTGTCGTTCTGCAACTGATCGAGCTCGGCGAGCATGGAAGCGCAGTTGACGTTCATCATCTTGGCGTCATCCTGCATCTCGAGACGAGCCGCCTCGGGACGGTTTTCCCTAGCTGCTCGATTGGAGTCGAGGGGAATAATGCGTTTTAGAAAACGTATCGGGAGATATAGTCGACGTTTATTATTAAAGAGTGAAAGAGGTGCATTGGTGGAGAAAGAGAGGAATCGGACTGTGACCGCGTGGTTTCTGATCGGTCTGAAGCGTTAGTTATTTATGTTCTCTCTTCGATTGCGAATTGTTGGAAGAGTTTATTTACAGCATCGTCATTCGCACTTGTGGGATGGTATTAGTAATTGTCGTCGTTGGGTTATTACAAGTATCTTAGGAATTTGTATAGTTAAGGATGGAGCATAGTTATGGTACTTATTTTCTAAATGGTATAATTACACGTTACATTGTCTTATGTATGAACTCATTATTCGAATAATATAGATTTATGGATATGAATTTGGAAAACCAAGTTTTATATTTAAAAGTGAAAAATTATTTTATTTAAAAAAGTGGGATTTTAATACAAAATGTTCGAAAATTGTTTACAGCAGTTATTTTTCCGGTTAAGCGTATTCCTTATGATACTGAAGCAAGCTTTGGCACTAAAAATACATAATTTACGTTAGTTTGTATGGATAAAACAAACATTCTAATATCTACCGTGCACTTAAAAAAATATTAATTAAAACACTTTTATAAAAAAAAAAAAAAATCAACTACAAAAATTTCCAGTATTTCAAATAATAACAATCAGGATTTTGATTAATTTTTGTCGTATTTGAAAAACTTTGTAATATTTTCATACATCTACTAAAATTATATCATAAAAATGTTATCATCCAATCCACGTGTTTCATCGCGTTGAATGATTGTTTATGAAATCGACATAAAAATCAGTGAAATTTTTACCAAATTCTCGACAATATTATAGTAAAAATTGTTGGTTTATTGAATCAAGAAAAATATATTTTAAAATAATTACTGTAAATAATTTCGAGAATTTATGTAGAGCGACCCCACTGCTTTTGTTAATTGTTGATCAGCTTGTCGTACGTTAAGTTTGTTAAAAAAAATGTCAAATGATCCATGCTCATATAACATGCAAATAAATGTTCATACATTGCAATCTTTGTTCAAATTAAGTGAAAAAATAATTTACCTCCCAAGAATCTCGTAATAAGTAAAGAATCATGACCAGTAAGTTCGAATTTCGTCTTTATCAGTTCCATCACATCTAGAAAAAAATAATATGTCATTTGAGTAAACATATTTTCATGAAAATACACAAAAGTATATTGATACAACGAAACAGATTTTGTTACAACATTTTTCAATCTAAAGTAAAGTATAATACAAAAGTTTTTTACCACCATCATCCGGAGTCTGTGAACATTGCTGTGGGAATGAGAAGCAGAGCACGAGGCCAATGACGAGAATGAGCCCAAGTCCCAAACATATCGATAGAGCTCGAAGCTAAACAAAAAAAGAATCATCTTTATAACCATTCCGGATCATCACCAAACATCGTATTTTTCATTCGGTTACAGTATATATTTGTCAACTCAAGGTCAAGTCCAACAAATATTTCTATACGTCAAATCCTAACATTCAAAATTAATACAAACAATTCGATATTACATCAGGCACCTGCACAATCTAAACCATTATTCGGAATTTCGTTTTGTATACGAAACCCCGGGACCACAATGAACTGTTTGCTGACTCGAAAACTCGCCGCTCTTATCTTTCGAAATCTCATATTTACACTGCTGGCGGTGCGTAGTTACTTAGCGCTCACCCGGTATATATCACGGAGCGCGCAGAGGCCGGACAGAAAGAGCGACGGAGAAAGAAAAACAACGGCATCACCGACAAAAATTATGCATCCGAAATCGGAGAACCATCGATCGACGTCATCGATCCGCGCATACCTGTATAGACAAGGTACCGCTATACAGATACACAAAAAGTCCGCGATAGGAGAGAGACACGTTCGCGACCCAGTTCGTTCCGAAAAAATCGACTCTAGATCTCGGCCAATGCACAGACAGCGCGCTCGCGCAGACACTATACCGACGACAGATGACTTATACTGTGCGCATGTGTATATATATATATACACATCATAGCTACATGTACTCACTTTGGAGATGGTCAGGTTCTTGGCCTGAATTTCTGCGCGCAGGCAGCTCTCCTCGCTGGTCTCATTCCTCTCGTTCTCCAGCTTGTCGACGACCACGACGGTCTCCTCGACGGGCATCTTCTCCGGCTTCTCGGTGATCACCTCCTCCATCTGTGGGGCCTTCTCCATGTCCTTCTGACCCACCAGGTTGAATCCCAGACGGCCCATATTTGCTATGTATGTATAACGAACTTGGACAACAACGAAACGATGTATAAGAGAGAAGACTGAGACGAGCAACTTTCCAGGCTGCGCGCGTCGAGTATACTGACAACGCGATGCTAAAAGCGCGTCAGCTTGCTACGGCCCCATGCTACTCGCAGGAAATGCCCAGCGCTCATCTATCTCTCTCTCTCTCTGTCTTGCGCGTGGCGTGGAGGGGAGACGCAGCTAGGGGATAGCGTTGTGTGCTGTGTATATATAGGTATAAACCAAACTGCACTCTGTGCTATGCGGGTACGTAATAGGCAGCAAGCGAGCGACCGAGCGAGGTTTATGACATACACATGCACACAGCTGTTCGTATTATACTACGCGGACGATTGCTCGCGCGTATATGGAAATTGTAATTGTATGCTATTAGGCGAGCTGCCGATCCTATACTCTGCTCGCTCGTATGTGTATATGCACACAATATTGCTACCGGGTTCGCGTGTAATATACGCAATCATCGGGGGGTTTCGATGAATCGCGCAGAGGACAAGGAAAGCGCGTCTATACTATATGCTGCTGCTTCTTTTTCGTCGCGCGCTAGGCGCGTCTCTTTTCTATTGTAGAGAGAAACCCAGCTGGCCTGGTTGGTTTTAGAAAATGACTTTCTTCTTTTTCCCCTCGTGCTGCGGGAGCTAGCGCGCCGCGCTTTATATATTTTTCACCGTTTGACCCTCCTGCGCCTGCGCGGAAATGGCACGATGTCCCTTTTACGTTTCTTTTTATTATTATAAAGAGGAGAAAATATAATATGCTCTTTTGTATACCGATTTCCAATGTCTCGTTGGAAAATTTCGCTCTGGATATGTTCTAATGAAAGATAGAATAGATTCGATATTTAATTGACACTCTAGCGGTCAGTACTATCCTCTTGAAAGCATATTTTGATCTATAGACGCATTCGAAACTCTATACTCGAGTGGCTCGTCTAAAATCAGTTTGGGAGAAAATGGCAATGACCGTTAAAGTGTTCGACCCGAATATTTTTCGGTCATTCCTGTGTAAGCGAAATCTGGCAAATATAAGGATGCCAGGCTTAAGTATATTAAATTGGCAACTGTTCAATAGAACAAACAATTACTAAATGGCAATCTAAGTGCCATTTAATTTATAAAGAGTATCAGTAACCCTACGGTCCTTTCACAATCCATCGGCAAGTATGGGAAATAAATTTCCGGAATTTAACTACACGCAAATGTGTAATACTTTAATGGTCATCCATTACGCAGACTATTTGAAAAGTTTCTCTTCGCGTAAGTTTAAGACCTGATAAATATCTCAACTATTTCAAACAATCGCTATAATATATACAAACCATGTGAAAAAATTTTCAGAACGTCCTATAAATACCGGAAAATCTAACGGTGGCGACACCTTTGACTTGTCAGCGTATGTGTTTTCAGTTATATTTTAATAATATTTTGAATATACATTTTTTTACCTAGCGGGCCTATAAAGTGCCACTTGTGCTCCCGGCGGCCGATCGCGAATGTTGTATTTTCGGCCTCGCTAGGCAAACAAATCGTATACGCACCATAGGAGATGTGTAATATACTATTGAATTACAGCAAAGGGCGCGGGAGCGCCTTGTTTCGCGGAATAAATGGTCTTTGATACTACTTCTTAACGGGATTAACAGGTTTATACTAAAATAGAAAAAAAATTACTTATTATGAAACAATGTATTTCCTTAACTATCTACAAATACCTTTTAGACCGTGAAGTTATTCAAGTTAAAAAGGTGTTAAGTAACGATCTTCCAATTGGAGCTCTGAAAATATTATGTTTTATATAATAAAACAAGCTACATAACATAATATACATCAATGGTCTTATTACGTTCTTTTGTAAAATCGTTAACAACCTAAGGAATTTCCTGTTCTATGGTAATTATAGGTTTAAGCGCCACCACAGCACCTTTATGAATTCGATTACTAATATTTGTCTCGATTTGTCAATATTTTTACCGTATCCGGGTTTTCCCGCCGCGCGCCTTTATAATTATCGTGTATAATCTTCACACGAAAGTTAGCTCCACTTACGGACCACGTGTGCGACGGAAACTGTTGTCAACACTTTCTACATCCAGTAAATGGACTCTACAGTAAAATTTGAAACTTCTGCTATGTACGTACCTAGTCATTTTTTCCATTTCCTGTTCCCTCTGCATTTTTTACTTTATATTTTTAAACAATCTTATTTTCGAGTGGTGTTAAAATTTTTACTTTAATAATCAATGAGACATGCATAATACGATCCTCTGGTTGGTTTCTACTTATACTCTTTCACCTGAGGTCATTGCACTTTATTTTCTCCAACGTGAAGTGATTCAGAAATGTTTTGACGAATTCGATGGTCAAAAGTACTAGGCAGTGATCCAAACCCATGAAAAAACCCAGAACACTATTTGTATGCACTACTTGTACATCACTAGCTTACGGGAGTAATACAGAACATAAAATTTAAGTGAATTATAATCCAACTACGTACATAGTTTTAATTTTTGATTATTTTATTATCTTTTCTGTTAATCTTCTTCAATTTCCCCCTTTTTCCAGACTCTTTTTGTCATCCAATATATAAATAAAAAATATTCTATGTAAGAATCTATGTCAGCTACGATATTATTTTAAGAACGTTGGAAATATCATTTAAAATAAAATGTTTATTTAAGATTTTTAACAATACCCAATATATACTCATAATCCAAATATAATAATTACACCGAAAAAAGTAATTTTAGCTCCAATCATTTTCGAACACAACGTATCAATTATAACTTTAGTAATCTATCGATATTGCGGTACATGTCTCAATGTTGCATCGCGCAAAAGCAAACGCGATGCTTGAAGAAACTGCAATTCTTTTTTTTTACGAATTCAATAAAACTGTACACGAAAATGAGACTTTTATTTGCATTATTAGACATTTGCATTAATAACGAAGAGTGTAGCCGGGAAGTGAATTCTCCGGAAAGATCTTCAAGAACAATCGGGATATTACTCACGCTCACGTGATACCTTTGTAGAATGAATAAATTGCCGTTAACTACCTTAACCGTCTTACTTACGAAAAAACTACTTAATTAACTTATACGATAATAAAAAGTAAAAATTTGAAGCTATAGGATCGCAAGAAATTATTAGTAATAATATAATATTTTGCTTTTTTGTTTATATTTTAAAATAAAGAATCTAACTCTTTTAACGTTTTCACACCTGATATACTTTGGGATATAGTAATATATGTAAATATTAGAAAAATGTAAAAATAATTTATCAATTAAAACAGTTTACAAATTACGCTCTTGATGTACATACAATTTAAATTAACATACACAACACACATGTCCGCGGACGCATGCGCGCGTTTCTATGCGAACTCTAAAATATTATATTTGTATCGTATAAAGACAAAATATACTAATAAATTGCGTAACATAGTTTAGACCTGAAAGGGTTAAATATAATTCATACTATATTGAATAATAAAGTAATAAATTTATTTTATCTCTTCCTTTTTGTAACACTCACCTTTAAACTCTTCTCCCAATTATTACTTCTAATCATTTTTATGTTTAATGTTTTCTTAACAGTATATTTATTTAATTAAGTTTATGCTAATAAATATCTTAGATACTCGAGCTTTTAAATAGACTATAAGAGACGTATCAAAATTAATAAAATGAAGTTTATCATGAAGTTTATGGTAAAATAAAGCTGAAGATAGATTCTCAGGTGTAGTAAAAATATTTATGTATATGCTGATACAGCAGAAATCTGCCAGTGCTTGATCCCTTTTTAGCAAACGAGGATTACCGGAATTGTAGAAGCTTGACTTTACAAATAAATTTTATTCAGTCTTTATAAAATCATAGTCTATTACCTTTCCGATCGATTCCTACTTTACCAACAGACCATCTATAGCCAACTTATTACCTGAAATGACTATTTTTATATACCATAATAAATCATAACTTATAAGTTACGATTAAATCTAATAACTTACTGTGTACCATATGATGATGATACATTTCAATTACTTTTTTTTAAATTACTTATGTATTGACAAAAAATTTTTGACATAGAAGATTGTAAAATTTTCTGTCATCACTGTAGTACTTATATTTCAATATTCTGTATTCTTTTAATGTATTTTTGTTTAAGATGTATCTCATCATTTATTAATAAAATATTTTTGCAATATTAAGAAAAATATATGTTATTGAAACAAAATAAAAAGTACTGAAAAAAATTAACCATTATTTTTTATTACGAAAGAAGTTTTATGTACATTTGTATCGCAGTCATTATTCGTAAGTACATAAAGTCGATTGTTATAACAAATATTACACACCATTTATCATAAATTCCTCCCAACTCATATTCTCATTTTTACTTTTGAACCTATTTGTTATAACATTTTGCCTAATATAGACATTTTGATTAGCTCATAATCATGTTAATTAATATGATGAGAACACATTAGAAACATTCTATTAATTTAAAACAGTCTTCATCAAATTCCGACTAACGATAAAAGAACTTTTTATTAGTAACACTTTTATTTATTAATTGCACGTTCTTCAAGTAAAAAAGTTTAATTGAATCTAATATAGTTAATTAACAATAATATTTATATTTTTTGACAGCAAATAATTAAAACATGCGTGAAATTGGTTTTCTCGACATTAAAAAAAGATGAAGTAAGTTTTAAAATGAAAAAGTCACTTAAATAATTAAAACTATTTCCATTGTAACCATTGTCTTATCATTCATCATTGCATTATTTGACTTTAATTATGTGGAAAAATAGGTCTATTGTAAAAAAACGCTTATTATCTTTTTAAAAACTTGAATTATGTGAACTAAATTTTGCTTTTAAAATTTGTTAGACACTAGTACCTCTTTTAGACCTAAATTTCAAGTTCGTTTCAAAGTACTGAATAATAAAATAAATATATTTTTTTATTGCAGTTATTAATACTAGCCTAATTACTATACAATCAATGATATCCAACAATAAAAGTTAAAATGAAACAACTTAAATTCTTGGTATAAAAGAGGTACCCTTATTTTTCTTATTAGATTCAATTACACTTTTACTACATTAATTTGTAGTATAATTTTACCTCAGATATTTAAAACGTATTAAGATTAAAAATAATACTTTTTAGAATATATTACTTAATTTTCAAAATAATCGCAGGGAATCATATTAACTAGCACAATTTACACTATCTGCACACAATGATGGCAGTCAAATAGAGCCGATCGTATTTCGAACACATGTAAACATTCGCATAGGTAATTATAATTTACAGTTCATCAATTACTTGCACTCGTCTACTATCAATAGAATTCCCGAAAAAATCCTGGAGAGTACTTAAGTATATCAAGTGCTTAAGAAACCCTTGCGTAAGCTTAGCTTGACTGGGTCGATTATTCTTTAGTCTAGAAAAATACAGTCTATTATTTCTTTTCCTTTGCTATCTGCATTTCGGAAACTTGCTATCATGATCCCGAAGTGTTCTTCCTTCTTCTTTAATCACGAGTAATTTTACTTCCAAATCTGATGAGTTGCTCTTGTAAAGTGAAAATAGAATTGCCATTAGTTAAAAACTTTAAGCTGTCATCCATTTATTTTTTACAATTGTTCGTTACATTTTAAAGCACAGTCTTTCCGTCTCCTTCTGAAAATTAAGAGATCAAATTATGTAAAAAAAATTAAACGAACTTGGAAAAATTATAATATAATTTTTTTGTTCAGTGAAATTTAATGTTAGAATCAATAAACTCGTGAGTAATATTTGATATAATTATTTAGTACAACATAATTGGCTTAGCGATGTGAGTGCCACCCGTTACCGACGATTACAGGGATCTGTTTTTTTCATTTAGTATTTAATTTTAAGAAAATATTGCTCTGGTACGTTATAGTTCACTATCCAATCTACAACGTGTCAAAGTGATTTTTCATCAAAATTCAAAATTAAATAAGAAAAATGTCCCTGCAATCGTCGGTATCGAGAGGGTCTTGCATACTCTAAAATAAGCAATTTTTATATAAAAATAGTACACTGCATTTATTTTTACGAAATTTCAAATTATATAATTAAAATTAATATAGAATACTAAAAATTAAAAAAATAATTACAATAACATGTTTTACAAATGTTTGAATCAAATATAGAAATAAATATTCATAGTAATAATAAATAGCAATATGTGTAGTCCCTCAAATGTTACCTTTACATTGCAAAGCAAAACTTTATTCGTGTTTAACTGCATTCACGTTATTGTGTAAATCATAATCTTCATCTACAACAAAAAGAGAGAAATTTTTTATTAAAAAATTATATCTTATTTAACATAAGATGTGTATGTACTTCGGTTCTTTATAGAAACAAATGTATGTTTTATTCATCATAAATAAGATTATAAATAATGCATATAATTTTGGGTGCCTTACGAAAGGAAACAGTTTTTTTTACTTCTCGTACAGTAGAATACCAATAAATAGATCAATTTTAGACGTCATAACAGTGAAAAAAAATTACCATCCGCAATCGATTGGCTATACATAGAGGCCCGGAATTTATTTCAGTAAAAATTAGTTATTCCAAGGAGAGATCAATAAGACATAAGCTTTAGCACTATTTTAAACAAAGAACAAAGCCATAGCATAAAGTCATAGTGGGTGTTAGAGCCAATTATAGATCCCTACACCGAATTTCTCATTATTTGAATTTACTTATGAGGTTTATAAAATTATTGCATTCATCCACTGTTTGAAATGATTTGAGAAACAGTGGATGACTTTAAGAGTTAGGAAAAATAAAAAATGAAAAAAATAACGTAAAATACTCAAAAGTTGTTAACTACGTAATTCTGTATAGGCTCCAAAATCCCCTTAAAAAAACTCATTACCTTCCCGTTCATCTTCGCCTTCTTCAAGATGTAGATCACCATTTTTATTTTGTAATTCCTTAGAATTGTAGTCGTCGTATTGTTCGACGTCTTCATTTCCTCCTGCATTCTCGAACCTACAAATTTTCAACATTATCCTTATTAGAAACAAGTTTATCAAAATTTCATGTAATTATTAATTTAAAAACTAAAGTTTTAATTATAAAATATGGATAAAGTACTAAAGTCAGAACTAAGCCCAAGAGTGACAGTATATCATAATTATTGATAGATGTGCATTAGCTCTAATCTATAAGCTATAGCACGTCTCACAAATCGGCTTGTTATTGATTACTTTAACTCGCAATTTATACTGCATGTAAGTTATTGCACGGTCAGCCGCGATCGATTAGAACGCAAGCTTTTATTTCTCAAGACTCAGGCGTATCGACGCCTTATTTATTGTGCGTTACGAGGTGTTTTACTTGCGTCACTATAGCCACTTATGCCCCGCCTCAAGAATAACAATATTTAACGACTTTTACCAAGTTTTCGTCTAGTTTCGTATTAAAGCCATGAATATAAGAACAATTTGTTTTCCTTGAGGTTTTTCTTGAGGTTCCATACTTGGCGTATGGTCTTTATATATAACTGCAGTTTTTTAGACTACAGTCTTCTTGTACTGTAAAGGAAGACTCGCATATCTGCATTCGCGATAAGATGCTATATAAGTTAATAGTCTCTTACGGGTGGTAATACTATTCGCGACTGAAAGTGTTATTAAACGTGTATTCATTACAGTCTGTAGTTCCACAAAGACAAAACAGTAATTAATTCGAATTGCTTTTGAACTACATACCCGTGATATGAATTGTTAATGAATTAAAAAACTTTTATTTCGTATACTTGTATATTGGAAAAGGTGTCATTTTTTAAAGAGAATCAGGTACAGAATCAAAGTTTTTTGTAACCGCATAAGTATGATGTTAATGATCATAAAAACTAATGTAAAACTTCTAATAATTTGAACTTCTTCATCTCTGTTACATTAACGACGAAAATATAAACGAAACACTCGACACTCACCCGCTCTTTTCGATGTGATGTGGATCGCCGACCTCCTGGACACCAGGTTTCAGCTTATACCAGCTATCAGCTTCGTGCCTGTCTAGAATCTGCTCGCCCAGATGCCTGGCATTGACGTTCGGCACCTCCTCGTCACCGTTACCCCTCTCGTCGAGCATCTTAGGCAGCTTGGGTTCGATCTCACCAGCGTTGCTGTCGTCGGGCCTGAGGGGCGGCGCCTGGCCGGCCGACTCCTGCTGCTGCGGCTGCTTCCTGGCGGCGGGCTCGGCCTCGACTGGCTCCTCCTTGGGCTCGATCAACCGTGGGATCGGTGGCACTCCTAGTGGTAGCTTCACCTTCGTCGGTGACCTGTTGTTGCCAGCGAGAGCTGACGGTAAGGACGAGGGCTTGCTGCTCGAGATCACAGGAAGACCTGGGAGCGCTACCTTCGCCACTGACGACGCCGGCTGAAAAGAAACCGAGAGCTTGGAAACGGGGTCAATCGGGCTGCACGAGGGATTGACATTGGTCTTTCGGGGGATCGGAGGAGGACGAAATTGAGTATGATGCACAATATTACTATACGATAGAGCTTCGGAGTTAGTTTTTGCAATTATTGTGTATAAAGCGAGATGTAATATTGTGTTTCATAATTCTTTTGCCTTCTGTAATACTCATATTTACAATGGGAGACTGTGCCCGAAAACGAATAAAAACATAACTTTCATTTTAGAACAATAAACGAGATATCTGTGTTTGATCTGAAATTTGTTTTCAAAAGTTATATTTTTAATGCTTTTAACAACATTTTCTAGTCATAATAAAAATGTGTGTTTTGATAACAATTTACCGGACGAATACAAGATAAAAAGATAAATTTTTTTAATCCTTTACACAAATAGTAACAATTTTTTCCAAATAGGTACACTGATATTGTATTTACATTACATCGATGGATTGTTAGTGTGATACGTATTACAAAATAGAGAAGTTCTAGCGTATATACTTACGTCGAAATTTTGACAAACATATAAACACATAAATTTTTGTTAAACCTAATATAGAAAAATTTTCAATTTAACAGTTTAATTTTTAATGAATTCCAATGTACTGTTTAATTATGGCCAATTCGTTTATATTGACATTTGATAAAAATAAGACAACTTATTTAAAATCACAATACATGAACTTTTACATTTTATTATTACAATTTATGCAATCGAGCCGGGAATGAATTTTTCTAAAAAATTAAAAAAAAAAACTTATTTTTGAGAACTTACCTTTACTTCTGGCCAAATAGTTTGACAAAGTAGAAAACATCAGTACAGCAAAGGAAAAAGAAATATGCAGGCTACTGAAAAAATTAAAAAAAAAAAGTACACAAAACATGCTTGATTTGCAAAAAAAGTACAGCTACTATAAATTTTCTACTTGTGCAATATTTATTGAAAAGCCTTTTATAACAGCACGATTAATCATTTAAATTGCAAACTTACGCGAAAACTGAAACAAGAAGTGAAATAACGAACACTAAATTTCATCCTGTATGAAAAATAAACAATATTCCGACACATGCGATATATTCCGTCGCCCACAGTAGCAGAACTCGTGTAAATCCATGAAAATATTTAATTCAGCACATCGGAACTTTTCTGCAAACTCGATTAATCCTTGCCGTTTCCACTCCTCCTCTTTCTCCTCCAATTCTCTCGTCGGTCGAAACTCGAGCAAAGAAAAATGAAGCCGCGAAAAGAGAAAAAGAGACAGAAAATATAGAAAGACGGTAAAAAGTGTCAGATTTTCTAAGTGGGCAGTAGAAGAAAAAAAAACTCGAAATAAAAATAATAACAATCTTTTATTGATGCATTAAGTAACACAGATACGGAATACAGGCACACACACGTACACACGAAATCTCCATTAAAGTTTTTTGCACCCTGTATCACAATTGTCTATTCACGATTGTCATGATTAAATTACGAAAATTTCTAACATTCTATGATACCTCGAAAACGTACGTTTACAGAAAGATAAGACGCCCAGTGGTTATTATGATTTATTTAACAGAGCAATACTTTAATGCAATAAAAATACTGAGGGTAAAGCTGTAAAATAAACGTATGGTCTACAAACTTGTACTAATAAAAGTTAATGAACTCGTTATTTTGATACATTAATCGTTGTTAAATTATTACAAAATTATTTTAGTTTTTAAAGAAAAGTTAATGTATACTTTATAGTAATGCCCTATCGTTGCTACAATGCCCACCACTGGGTACCTAATATCTCGATTACACAAATTAGTTTCTCAATAAACTAACGATTGTTAATTAAGTGCTCATGGACAGTTTTGATATTAATAAAAAAAAGTTTTCTTAACATTCATCGTCATGGTAAGCAATGCAACACATGCTCTCAAGCGTTTGTCGTTTATAGAGCTAGCGATTCATCGCAAACTATATGCCGATCGATGAACAGTCAAGATAAAGCTCTAAAAAATTCATAAGTACAAAGTAATTTTAAAAGCACCATATAAACCCACAAAAATGTACAAAATTGTAAAAATGAAAGAAACTAAAAGTAATACTAAAGTAATATGCTATAAACAAAAAATAAACACACATAAAAGGAAATACGTACGTGATGGCTGCTTTTGCGTTTTACTCGTATATATAAATGACTTGTAAGTCTCCGCAAAATTGACTCGCCAAAATAACGAATCACTTATAAATTATTACGATTCCATGTTATATGCAGATGTATGATGTATCGGGTGACGCAAAAGTCATTTAAACTAGTCGAATCTAACAACTGTTTTTTATTCGAGGAAATAGTTTACTTGTTTCTGACATAAAGTTACTGGCGATAAATGCGGAAAGCTTAGTAATAAAAGCTATTAAAGACAAAGTGTCATGTCCTACAAAGTCTTTCAATTGATTTGCAGAAATTTCGCGAATACTATAACATTAATACATGTAAAAAGTTCAAGAACATATTTACAAAGTTATATCATTTGACACGTACAATTACAGACCTAAGTGTGATCAACTTTTTTTCTTACAAATTTCGCCTAGCGTATTATTTCAATAACAGCTACTATTTATTATTATTAAGGCGCGATTTTGGTTCCCACAAGTTATAATCAGATGGACGCAAACATGCTCAAAATCTTAATATATAATAGAAAATATTCATCAATTTCACCTACATGGCTCAGCCAATCAAGGGATAAATTTCATCATTAAAAATATTAAGGGGTTACCGGAGCCATTACAGATTCCAACGTTGAATATGTCGCTATTAAAAATCGTCATAAAGTTTTTAATAATCACCGTTACACTCTTCGCAATAAGACAAAAGTCAAAGATCCACGAAAAGCTCGTTGTTTCATATAAAAGCTCCGACATTCCCTTGGGACGGACTCTTATACGTAAATCTTTTTTTCCTATAACGCGATTAATATTTTCATAAATTATCTTAAGACGGAGACATCGAAAGTTCGATCACTGTCAGCTTATAATCCTACAACTTAAGCTTACACGCAAAAAGCGTTTCGCTCCATCGCTATCACCTCATCTCGTTTTTCTATCACCTAAAACGGATATACTTCAGAAACATACAAAATTCTAAGCACTATAAAAAAAGTCAATTATCTCTGAACACCACCATTCACGGATCTATCAAGCGCGCTTCAATCAAAGTCATTTGGATCGCCAATGGCATTCTGCTCACTATCAGAGAGCGGTTGGCCTACAGCCTGGGGCTTCAATATGGGTACCATGATAGGGCCCTTGGATGAGAGACCCTTTTGTGGTTCCTGCGCGATCTTGTTGCCCTCGTCGTTGTTGTTCGGGGGCGCTGCCAGCACCTGTTTCGACTGCTCCGCGTCGTCCTGCCCGCTCTCGTACACCTTGGCTGGGACCTCAGCGTCCAGCTTTAGGGGTTGTTGGTATGGCATGGGTAGGAACGCCTGCGGTTGCGGCTGCTGGTCCTTGATATCGTCGTTGGGTCCCACGGGAACGATGTTGCCGTTGCGGTTCTCGAACCTCACGTCGCTCTGCAGCTCGTTCGGCAGCGAATCCGCGTCGTCGTTCTTGTTGTTGTTGTGGTTATTACTTTTATCGTTATTGCCGTCGATGTCGATGAGGTTATTGTTATTGCTCGCGTTAGCCTCGTCGATGGGGTGCCGGTTGTTCTGGGGCGCTTGGAGGGGCTGCGGGTTTCGGCCGGCGGCTTGCACCTCGTCGCTCGGACGACTTACCTGTTGCTGGGACGACGGCCTCATCATCTGCATCGGGTTCGCCTCCAGTCCTGGTAACTTGTTGTCGTCGTTGTTGTTGTTGTTGTCGACGTTGCTATCGCTGAGACCGGGCTCTTTCACGCGCCTCGGAATCATTTGCCGGGCGCCAGGAGGCAAATCCGCTGGCTTCACACTGCCGATCGAAAAGTGCGGAGACTTCTGAAATCATGGGGTCCTCGGTATACTATTTTTTTCTTTAACAAGAGATCGCATAGCGGGGGTGTTATGCCATTATATAAGCACCTACGTCGTGTTTTTTGTATATTTTAATCGAATTTTTACGTTTATATCGAATGTATTTATATTGCATTCAGAATAACATTATATATAAAAGAGGAGATAGTTACGCAATGTAATGCTGGCTCCGTTATCCCAAAAATAAGAAAATAGTTTAAAATTCCAGCTTGTACTTTTTAGAAGTATATTTTGAGTTATATTTTTGGTTAAAATATTATTTAATATTCTATATTGCGAAATTCGTAAATTTATTACAAATACATTCATTATCTCGAACAAATAAAATTTTGATAAATAGATATAATTAACTTATTCGTACCCAGCTGTCTTCGTATAATTCTGGATGCAGCTGAACAACCCGTTATCCCGAAAATAAGAAAATAGTTTAAAATTCCAGCTTGTATATTTTGAGTCAATATTTTTGGTTAAAATATAGTGCTTAACATTCAATTGCGAAATTCATAAATATATTACAAATACATTCATTATATCTCAAAGAAATAGAGCTTTGATAATTAGATAATTAACTTATTCGTACCCTTGATTCGTCCAATTCCCGCTGCAGCTGAACAACCTGCTTCTGCAACCTTTCGACGTTACCGTTGTCATTGCCCAACGTCTTCTTCAGGCTATTGTAATTTTCCTCGAGTTGCTCCTTCTCCTCGACGATCACCATGTACTTGCTCTTCATATGTTCGAACGTCTTCTTTTCCTCCTCGTAGGTCTTCCTCTCCGTCTCGAAAGACTTTCTCTCCGTCTCTATGGCTTTCCTCTCCTCGTCTATGGCCTTCTTCTGATCGCTGAAAGTCTTCCTCTCCTCGGCAAAGGACTTGCGCTCGTCGTCAGCTCTCTTCTTGTCATCGGCTGCCTTCTTCAGCTCTATCCTGAGCTCCTGCAGCGTCTCTTCCAGGTTTTTGGAGTTCTTCAACGCCACGTCCTCCTTTTTCTTGCAGTCGTCCTTCAGGTCTTGGTGCTCGGTCTGTAGCAGCTTATAGTTTTGCTGCAACGAGTTGTAACGCTGCAACGCTTCACGGCTGTTCTTGTCGCGCTCGCGTTCCCGTGACGCCTTCTGCTGGAGCTCCTCCTTCACCGCCTGGTTCGTGCTCTTCTCGTTCGACAGCGTCTTCTCCAGTTGGACTTTGTATTCGTAAAGCACTGTGGAAATTTAGTGAAATGCGATTAAATAAATCCAATATTAAAATTATTAAAATTATTAAAAGTAGAAGAATAAGATTATAACTGAGCGGAGCCCTTGAAAAGATAATAAATTACTCGGGCAAACACTGATAAAGGTGGTAATTACCTCAGTTAATTTTTTTCATAGACATTTCAGTTGAGTTTTCTATCTCTATTTCACGCTAGGTGCGTCACGAAAGTTATTTATCTATCTCTCCTTTTTACACACGAGATTTCGTTTTTCTAAGAGAATTCTTGTTACATATTATAAGTTTATTCCTTTATTGATACAGCATCAGAGTGAAACGAAGACAGTTCTCAACTTAAACGTTGATGAAAAAACGGAGCACAACTTTTTACGTGCTTCCCCGTATTGTTACCTCTTCACGTACTTTGCGGAGTTATCACCTTTTCCAACGTTCCGTCGAGTTATTGCCCTCCTTTTCCCACCCAACAATATTCTCTTTAATAAAAATTTCAAGAGCGCAATTATTCTTCGAATAGTCGCTACGGTACTGCATTTTAATTCTACCTTCGCGCACGTAATCAATTGGAGTCAAGGACAATGACTACACCTCAGTCGTACCGTCCACAAGAATCTAAGCGATTTTTCATAATCTCTAGTCACGGTTACCCTCAATACTTTTATGCTTCGTGATAATGATGAATAATTTTCTTGTTAAGTATGCCCGGTATCCCACTTTCCTTACACCAATTTTAACTTTACGTAAAACCGTCTTCCATAAAAGTGCTCCATAAAAGTAGAAATAAAAATTTGTAATCTCGTTGTATGAACTTTTTATAAAACTTTTAATTACTTATTCAAAAGGTGTATAATATACACGAGAATATCTCGGAGTTTATTAAACAAATACAAGCGTTCTTCCAAACATCCTCGCATAAGTAACAAATACAGTTCAATTAAAACGAAAAAATAATCTAAGACTTTCCCAGACCTTTCATACAAGAGTAAAAAAAAAAACAAAACATTCGAAACCCACTACTGCCACACACTTTTGAGACTTAACTCGCGAGAGACTTTTACCTAACCACTTCTAACGCAACTGCTATATATATACACCGCTGCCAAGAGTAACTGCTAAACTTTAAAATTCATCTCCTCCATCTCTTAAACAGGATTCTCGTATTTTTCTGCGCTTAAGAGCAAACTAAACACAACCGCATCGCCGGGAGCTGGCAAAACTTCTTCTCTCCCTCGTGGCAAAGAAAAACAGCGCAACAGGGATTCGGAAACCACTGCTGCTGCTGCTTCTCGCGGTTTAATTAAAAGGCTTATATACCTTGTAACTGGGCGGCGAGGGCCTCCTGCTGCTGGGCGCACTTGACGTGGAGGTCGCGCAGTCGGGCCATCTCGTTGCTCGCCGAGTGGTACAGGAAGAGGGCGAAGAGGATGGTGATGGTAGCGCCGGCGAGCAGCACCAGCCGGCCCACGCGGCCCCTGCCAAGCCACGATCCACTCATATCACTGTAACATAACATGAAAGAGGTTTTGTTTAGTTATTGTTTTATTGTTTGAACTTGTGGGTTGGAATGGATTTCGGGAAAGAGGTGACACGACATTCATATCATTCAGATATAGAATTGTAAGTGTTGTATGGTTTCGTAATGAGAAGCATCGGAGTAAACTGGACAAGCCAAATTTTGTTTTACAGTTACTATTTAAACTTCATTATTGTAATAAAAATGATATTTTTCATACAACTATACAGTGTGACAGTAATTCTTTTAGTTGGTGCTCTTATTGAGCGCAATAGCGTGCCCCGCTATGTAGGATAGGATAATTAATATTTTCTTCCCTGAATAATGCAATGTGCCTAGTGTCAAGATCAGTCAATGTAAGTCACCCCTAGCTTTAAAAGGTATATTTTTAAATTTTAAAGTTTTCGTTTATTATTTAGACTTATCGATTGTTGAAGGGATTTATCTTGCCTCGTGCATATTTGTAGCGAAAATTCCGTGTCGCTTGCGACATTTGAACTAACGATCAATTTTATAAAAAATAAGTTAGATAACAAATTTTAATCAAGATGACACTTTTTACACACTGAATCATACTTCGTAACATTCAACAACAACAAAGGCATTTTATCTGAATCTATGTTACACCCGAATTCCGCACAAAACTCAAAATTCCATCTGTGAAACATTCTGCGTGAAAAAGCAGGGACGTGCAGGGGAATAGAGAGAGAGGACACAAAGCGCTGGTAGCTATATATGCGCGCCCGTATCTCCTGCCTCCTTTCCGCTCCTTTCATCAGTCCAAATAAAAGAAAAATACGATGCGACAAAAGAAAACGGAACTCAAACGTGCCGGAGCTGTCGGGGCTTGGAAAATCTTGCGCAGTGTCGGAAGACTGAACACTTGACTCGTCCCCCTTCTCGACAGTCGTCATTATTGCACGTACGCGACTGCATATATATAGAAGAAATTTTCGCGGCTGTCTAGCTGCTGTGCTTAACGCTAGAATCGCATTATCAAAGAGATTTTTTACCGATCTTCTGCAGAAAACAATGTTTAAAATTTAAATAAAGCCATGTGGATATGGCATTACTATATTGCATGTTTTCGTATCTTCTTTATGATGATTGCGTATTTTATTTAAATATTTGCTGTTTAATATTAGAAGGAATTTTTTATGATAACGTTTAAAAAGATTCTAGGAGACCTACGAAGTAATGCGGGTACCCTGTTGTTACATATTATTCGCAGTCTTCAACAGAAGTATTCATATAATGTGCATGTATTATTACACCATTTATACTTACTCATCAGTAATTCAAATTTATGTGCCCATTTATCTCAGTGCATGAAAATATAGTTTACTTAGTTGTTTTATTATGTTCGTTTAGTTAGCCCGAAATCCAATTTTGAAGGAAAATAAATTCAAGACATCTCTCAAGACTTTCGTCTACCTCTGTACATATAGTATTCACTATGTATTCTAACAACACGAATCAACGACAACATGCTTTTACTTTGTCAAATTTCATCTTCTTCCCGAAATTACTCAAGAGCGCAACAACGTTTCACATAATTGGCTTTATTATAGCGTAGCGCTTAAAGCCCCCTTGCATAACATCTGGCAGGTAGTTGAATTGTCTCCTATTTCACCTCTTTTCAACTATTAATGCATGGCGATTTCCTATGCGCAGAATCGCTACGATACATGAAAATGTCACTCTATATCCCCATGCGCATGAGTTTCAAACTCGAATTAGTTTTTCTTGAAGAAATTTGCGCACGTTTAAACCGATGGCGTCCATATGCCCTGTAGCATCGTGGGATATTACTTTTTGAGCATGGAGAGCTACACATATTCAAGTCGCGTCTTAACATATGATTGTATAATGAAAGTAACATAAAAGCAAAGTTTATGAGGTAAAGCGTAGCTGTAGAGTTTTTCCACTAAAACAGGGTACAAAAGCAATGCAATCATAGAATACATTTAATACATGATTATGAGATACAAAAATGAGAGGATCAAAATGTGAAAAATGCAACATGTACACTGAGAAAAAAATTTTCGAAAAATTATTATTTTTTTGGTAAAAATTACCATACTGTCTTATAACGCCACCACAGACTGTAAAAACCCAAA
>UXGD01001738.1:0-31735 GCA_900474315.1 Torymus auratus
TGCGTGGACCTTGTCCCTGCCATGCCGTATTTAGATACTTTGCGCAGATAGACGTGTGTGTATGTGTATTCGTCTGGTTTCATAGACTGACGTTTTTCAAGTTTTTTATACATGTTGAAGTTTTAATTTCTTAAAGTTATTTTATTAATTAATGTATAGTACTTTAACAAAATTTATTTTAATAGAATGAAAAACTGAAATAATTATGTATTTTATCTGATTTGAATATTTATGTTTCTAATGCGTTCACAAATCAATGCAGTACGATATGCTTTAGATATATGTAGATATATCTATAATACTATTAATGTTTAGATCATACTTAACATGCGCGCTAGTAAAACAGATATCACGCTAACGCGTAAATAGGTACAGGCTGTAAATCTAATTGTAATGTAATATAATGGTGCACTCAAATGGCATATGAAATATGAGTTTGTAGAAGCTATAATCGAAGTCTTTTCGCGGTGATATGATCAATAGCCATAGCAAAATGCTAACCCTCAGTGTATACTTTGGAGTTTTATGCGGAAACTGGCGATCAATGAAACGTGCAGAGTTGAAATTTATTTCATAATTCCACGTTTTGAATTGTGTATTATTTTCGCATGTTGAAATATTTTAATTTTATTTATTTTACCTACAAAATATTTTCATTATTTTAATGTATTATCCAAACAATTACAGATTTTCTAATAAAAATTTAAAAGTTTTTTTACAGTGTATCCAGTAAAGAAAAATTTGGAGCAGACATGTTCAATCTATATAACCGCCTTTCTCGTAAGTAGAAGGCAGCGCTCTATTCGGGTTACCCCAATCAATATTATCAGTTAAAATAAATTGAAAGCAAACCCGAATCCCAAACTGACTGACTGCTCGCCTTGACGCGCGACATTCAAAGAAGCCTTCATTAGATTTCAAAGAAAAATTTCATCACGACACTTCACACAACTCTACGCACGCACACACAGAGCGGGCCTTTATAACGAATCGTCGCCGCATGGAATGAGGCCGAGATCAGAGCAGTCCACCGGCCCACAGAGAAGACAACGACGACGACGACGGCAAAGAAGAAGAGGCATTGCGATCAGATCAAACGGTCAATCGAAGTATCGCCTCCTTCTCTTTCTCCGCGAGGAATATATTAAGTGGTTAGGAGAGAAAGATAATTTGGCAACGTCGCAACCGCCATTCCGTTCTTTCTCCCGTTCTCGCTCTGCCCCCCGTTCTTCTTTCTCTCTCTTTGCTCGCCGCGCTTTAGGCGGAGGCAATGGGATGGGGAGCGAGAGATGCTGCGCTATATAATACACGAGGAGTCAAGGCGCGCGCGTGATGTTGGAAATATCCGCCGCCGCTAGCTGCTGGGCTGGTCTAGTCTATAGAGGGGCTCGAAGAGAATGAGAGAGAGAAAAAAGAGGCCAAAAAACGCAGGAAGAAAGAAAAGGAGCGAGGTCTTGTGGGCTATATATGCGCTATGCGATGGGACGAGAAAACGGACACAGCGGAGACGACTGCTTCGACTACGACGACGACGACCATGTTACACACACACTATATTATACTCCAGTCCCTCTCCTCTCTTTTCACCCGTGTTTTTGTCCTCTCGCTTTTTTTCCCTCTCCCTCCCACGCGCTTTATCCTACGTCGCTTCTCTCTCGCCAGCTTCCTTTTTTTACGTTCTTTCGCTCGGCTCTCGTTCTCTAGCTCGGCTCCAGCGCGAACTTCTCTTTCTCTCTCCGGGGATTCTGGGAGTTTTTTGAGTGTGCAAGAGCAAGCGGCCCCTCATTGTTGTGTAAATGCGGACCAATGGCGCCGCTAGACGGGGCCGCGAGAGCTCGCTTTTAAATGCTAATATCATCGTGCGAAAACCAGATTTCAGGAATTTCGTCCGCCCGCGTGATAGTGCCGTGTGGGTGTGCGGTGCGCGATTTTGTGCAAACGTACACGTACCCATGCATGGGGTGGTGAAAGAGAGAGAGAGGGATGCGAAATGTACACGGAAGTTGAATGGCTTCGGCCGTTTCCGTTGTCGGGGGGGATTCGTAAACACAATTTCGATGTATTTTTCTGCAGTTTTTGCACCGCGTTCTGACCTCGTTGCATTGGAATATTCCGATGGTGTTTTTGGGTAAAAGTTTCGGAATAACATTTTTTTTTTTAATTTAGATTTGAATGAAATTGCGTATATATTTTTGAAGTTTTTTTTTATATTTATGATTATGATCGGAGAAGAATTCTAAGCTTCTTTTTCTACAGCGGAATGAGATGTATTCAACTAATAACAGAAACATACTTTGAGTAAATATAATGTTTATAATGTAAGAAAAAAAAAATTATTCTATTTTGTAATAATTATTAGCTCCAAAAATAAAAATAGAGCACAATTAAAACAATACATCAAATGAATTCAAAAAATTTTAATTAGATTAAATTATTCTTTTTTAGTAATTTCATATAGTTCATACTTTTTTTTAAAACTATTTCATATCAGATACAAAAAATGTTATACCTTTTCACTCGAAAACCATTCGGTTTATTTACGATACAAACGCAAGCATCCCCGTTATTGATTTTTCGGAAGCCATTTTCTGAATTAGAGTTTTAGATGCCTAGCCCACGTTACACACAGAAACAAATCGTGTACGGAAAATGAAAAATAACAAAACAAAAAATACTTCTCAAAACAATAATAAATAAAAATTAAACAATTAGTATAGATTCCTACAGCTCTGCAAGGAAGCAAAGCATAACTCTATAAAGCAGGAATGATTTAACGAGACAATTCATAAGAGCGCAATCTATCGGACGATCGCTCAACCCGGTAGTCTCCCTTCTCCTTCGTCCCCTACACATACGCTCACCCATACTACACATACAAAGCACGCACCGGGCGCGCAGGCACGCCGACACTACTTCTCCGTCCCTCTCTCGCTCTTTCTCTACCCCGCCCCCGCGGGGCCTCGCACTCGCAAAGGCGTAGGCTTTGCGCTCGGCGGCGGCGGCGCTCCGTGCTGTATCACCCGATAATGACGCTCATAAACGTCACGATAAAATCAAGCGCGGGGCCCGGATTTACTGTCAGTCGTTACGCTCTCAGCGAAAGGCGTGAAATGGTAATGAAGTGTAATCAAAACAAATCATAAAGCGGTCGATGTATCTTGCCGCAGCGTCGGTATGTATATACATGCCGAAAGTGCGAAATCGGCGCAAGATTCGAGGTGTCTAATGTGCGAGCGAGCGAGCGATATCGTTTATTACGGGGCGCGGCCGTTTCTGGGCTACACGTGCATCGGCTGCTTTATGGCATGTTTTTATGGGGAGGCAGCGTGAGGTTTCCGTTTGGAGAGGCAAGGTTAAGTGCCTCGCCGGTTGCTTGCTACTCTATACGTGTTCATAAGCGAGCGCGTTATACATATCGTGTATGCTAAAGAGGCGAGATTTGAAATGATCATTCAATAAGTTTTTTTAAGAAACCTGATAAAATAAGCTAAAAAGATTTAAATGATTTCTATTGCCATCACTGACTCCATTATAAAATATTCACACATATATTTTCGCGCGAACGTCCCTTCTTTTTTTTGGCAATGATATTTATTATGCATAAAGCAAAATTTATCACCGTAATATTTCAAACTGATAAATCAACGGCAATGCGTAAAATTTGCGAAAGTTTTTGACGCAATAACACACGCGCGGCACAGAGCGCGGGATTAATTTATTAAGCGTCGCGGAAAAAACTTTCTGAGTAGTCATAAATTCACACCCAAACATCCAGAGACTCACCCGGACCCATATTATAGTAATTTTTAGAAGAATTTTTACGACTGTCAGCGTCTCCGCGCACATGCTCCGGTCCCGAAGAAATCCACGCACCGAAGTATCCCACGAAATTTGCCCGCGCCATCAGTAGGTATACTATACCAGTAAGAGTATAGTCTCAAGCGGCGCACGGACAAAAGTGCAGCAAGGGTGTATGCGTATACACCACAAGGGGAGCCATCACGAGGCTGGTGAAACGGAGCACAACAGCAATAATAATCCCCGCCGCGGACGGCCCACGAGAGCTACCGAAAGGAGCGACGCACTCGAGAGAGAGAACGGAAAGGAGAGAGAACGAGAGAGAACTAAAGCGCGGGCGCGCGCAGGGGGGCAGGTCAGGGTTTTGATTGCAGGAAGGAAGCAGTTAGGCCCGGTTAAAGTCGTTAAGCCAAGTTTACGAGGTGTTACCGAAAGCGTAACCTGTAAATCTCAAGAGAGAGAGGCTCGCTCTCTCGCTGCGTGTGCAGTTGGCCGGACGCGTGCCAGTAGTCGCCCTTGAAAGTCCAGGAGAGAGAGAGAGAAGGGGTAATGGTCGTAGGAGTGAACCGGCACTATACCGCACGGTTTCGCTTGCCGGCGCGGCGGGCCACGCGGGCCGTACCAACGTCTTTATGGATCGTAAATGTCTTCCTTTACAACCGATAAAGATCCGTAAGAGGTTGCGCGGGGAGGAGCTCACACTCTCTCTCTATATATATATACGTGTGTACGTGTATATATACGCTCCGATTGACGAGATGACGAGGCGACTCTCTTTGCGCCGCTCGTAAACGGCTGCCGAGTTAACGGGCCACTTGCAAGCTGCTATCTGTCCGCGCCTCCGGGCTGTGATTGATACGAGCTTAATATAATGAGTCGAAACATTATACTTCTTCTTTTTCTTTCATATATTCATTCACGTTTTCTTTTTATATATTTTGGGATTCAATTTTTATTCCAAAGAACAATGCAAACTTTCGTAATTTATCGTTTTCTAATAAAATCAATTAATTTGCGGAACTGCCCCATTGTTAAACAGCGCGCGTGCACCGGTGACAAAAGGCCAATAAATCCCCGCGGTTATTTATTACCCCGCGATTCAATGCACAATAATAATTAAAATTAAAAATACGCCAATAATTCACGCGCAAATAATAATCCTCCCGGCACATACACACAGACACTTTCGCGCGCATCGATAAAATTAAAAAAGTTTACGACTGATTTCGCGAGATATCGCGTCGTTGAAAAAAAAAAGAAAAAATAACACGAGTAGAGAGTGAGAGCACAGCCCATTAGCGAATGACTGTCTATGAGCGATAAATAACTCGGAAGCAATCGGTGTGTCTCGCGACGCGTATCCCAATTTCGTTTAGGCATAATTCAATTGCCGGCCCACACACACATATACCTACTCACGCACACCTACGCAAGATCCGCGCAAGCTCGCGCGTGCATATAAATCCGGGGAGAGCGAGCTTTCATTGGGCTCCCGAGCGCGAGTGAATAATCGCCCTTTCCCCACACACACACATACATATATATTTTTGCAGAGAGAGTATATTCGCACACGTTCGGCTCCGTAAACAAGTCAGCGATAGCAGTTTAAGGTTCATTGAATTATCGAGCCAGCAGCAGGCCACCCGCGTGTGCGTAAATATACACACATATACAGGCGCTGGAAAAGCACGCAGCGAGCGGGAAAATGCGCGAGTTAATTCGGGCCGAGTCAGCGTGCACAGTATATAAGTTTCGGGCGCGCGCGTTCTCTGTATATATGTATACACATGTATAGCGTGAACGGGGCTTGGCTCTATTCAGCAGACGACGGGTCGAAGGCGAAGGAAGAGAGCGAAGAAGGCGGCAGGAAAAAGGGAGCAGAGTCTGGGTATAGGGGGAGGGTAGGGGCCGGATGGGAAACGAGCGCACGCGCGCGCGCTCAGGCAGAGTCGATAAAAACAAACCATAAAGCGCATTACGGACGATCATCGAACTACGAGGGCCATACGTCAGTGGCGCGCGCTTGGTGGGTAGTAAAGTGCGCGATACAAAGTAGTGGCGGCGTCTGTTTACCGATCGAAGAGAGGTCGGTAAGGTAGGCTGTTCCCCCATCCCCGTCTGGTATATCTATATATACGCTGAGGCGGATATGTATACCGACCGCTGGCCAGCCTTTGGACATTGTCGCCATCTGTTGGCCGCTCGCCAAAGCCAATTAAAGTAGTGCCCCCTTGGCGTAGTGTTACATGCTATACTCACATACATGTAACAACACACTCACACACATACATGAGCTTTCTCGTGAGGCGGCAAACTTTGAAGTCTCGGCGAACCTCGCGGGATCCGGTGGATATAAACACATCGAGCTCGCGTTTTTTCCGCTCCGCTCAGCCGCATGCATGCTCTCCCTGGCAAAAAACGCCGAGGAACGGAGAAGCGCACGATCGCGAGAAACCCGCGATAATGAGGGTAAATATTTGTCATTTGTGCGCGTGCAACGAAACGAGCTCCACAGAGAGAGTAGCCTAAGCGTGTCCGCGGAGTAGTACACTGTATACACCTATATAGCTAGTGCCCGCCCACCCCGCGCGCGGAGTAGTACCAGCACAGCACGCGACGGCCACGAGGCCACGCCCACAGGCGAACGCGCGGGATGAATGGTGGTGGGGGCAGAACGGAGCAGCAGCCATAACTAAGCGCACGCGGGGAGAGAGAGAGAGAGAGAGAGGAGCTGTTACTCGCCGCGAGCCGCTAGATGGCGATGCGTCAGCTATTACGGGCAACGCACACGCGTGTGTGTTATACGCGTAGGAGGGAATGAGAGATAGAGTGAGAAGAGCGGGCGCGAGAGCGCGTGAAAACGGCCTCTAGCCGCAAATCTTGCGCCCGCGACTTTTATAGCGTGTCGACTGATTTAGTCGAGGAGAGGGCACACACACAGGCACGTATAGTGTGAGAAGGTAGGTATAGGCATTGTGCCCGGGCGACGTTAATTGATACATCGGGACTATACAAATCAATTACGAGCCCTCGCGTAGAGAGAGCCAAGGGCCGGCCACGTCGTCGGCCGACCGTGAAATTGACTCGTTAATAACGCGAGCGGTGGAAAAAACGCGGATGTATATTATTCGGCAGCGTTTAAAGAGCTTTTATTGCGAGAGAAGGAGAGGAAGGTGGGTATATAATACGAGCTGACCGCCGCCGTGGACGTGTCGACTGTTATGCACGTCGTTTGTTTGAATGCGTCGTAATTTTAAAAAATGGTTATGGCAGAAGCGTGAGGGTAGAAGGAATGCGTATAAGTGCGGTTTAATTGCGAATAAAATTCATCTAAGATGGTTTATTGGCGATCGCGCGGTGGGATTACATTTGCTGTTGAGTTTTATTGACTGCGTGGTAATTAGAAGCTATATATTTAAGTTTTTTATTTATCGGTTCTCTGGGTAAATAAAGCGTTTCTGTCGCTGCTGTTTGATTTATTGTGAAATATAGTATTTTTAGGTAATTAGAAATTGAATTTTACAATCGTTAAAATGGTTTATTGGTTCAAAATTTTAGTAAGTAAAGTTAATAATTTTTATTTCAAATTTTTGTTTCATGAAAATTGGAATAATAATTGAAAGGGTATAAAATGTTAAATGGCAATCATTTGAAGGTATATTAAACGCCGTTATCGATGCATTCTTCATCGCATAATTATTTCGCGCACGTACTTCAATTCAATCGCGTTATGACTGCAAGTGTACGAAAAAGATATGCGCGACGCCCCGTGCATAAAAAACATCCTCAATTAAGGGGTTTGATAGGATCTTAATTTCCACTATCATTATACTTTATCTTACTTTATATCTTGGCAATTTTTTGTAGAAGATGGATAAGTTTGCACGCTCAAAAATCTTTATGCTCGTATTAACCAAATTTATGAGAGGCTTTTACATAAAAAACCTTTTAAACTTTTTTTATATATTTTAAATTTAAAATGTAATTCACAGCATTTTTCATATAATAAGTTTTCAGACAAGTACATCATTAATATAATAATATACTTTACAGTTTTTTAAAACCACATAACTAGTCCAATTAAAGCACAATTAAAAACCACGAAAAACCATAAAAAATCCATCCTAAAACACTAAAAACTAAGGCAATAAAGATTCAATACCGTATAGCGCGCATAAACATCGGCCGTCGGCAGACGAAGAGGCCGGCTGCCATAGCCGTCGCTCGGCGTTCGCTCGATCCGGCTTCTTCTATTCTCGCGTGCGCGCACATATAGCTTTCGGCGAAAGAAAACGCTCGCCGCTGCGGCATTATAACGAAACGGCCGTTTTACCATAATCGGAATCGATCATTACGCTCTCGTTATATACCTGCAGCGGTGTAGCGATAACACAGCGAAGGGATAGTGAGCCTCGTTAGAGCCGAAAGCGACTGACTGCGAGCGCGGCGTTTCTAAACTCATTGAATAATATCCGCCCGCAGCGATCGTTTACTTTTCCATCTACGTGCGGCTACTGTACGATGAGATTCCATTGGCGCGCGTTTGCGCACGTGGTTTTAGCGCGCGGCTATTCCAAACGACGTGATACACACACACCGTGTGTTTATCCAATCGCGCAGCGGCGCGTCGAGAGTTATTTATTATCGATGAATGGTAGAAAAATTTTGGTAGTTGTGTGTAGCTGACTTATGAGGGGGAGTGTTAAGCGACAGTATAGTGGTATTGGAAAGTTTTCGAACGACGGCATGATGTATTTTGCGTTATAAATGTTTAAAATGGTTTATTAAATGTTATTTATCGGTGCGTTAAATGCTGTAATGAAAGTAGCGAATAAAATACAGGCTTTGTGATTAATTTACTCTGCACGGAAAATTTCAAAGTATAAGCGTTTTAAAAATAATAAAAATACTTTGTTGTACTCTTAAATAAAAGATGCATTAGAGAAGTTTAATGAAATTAAATTTACGATACAAACACATTATATCTTTGTCACGAGTCTTCCACAAATATTTTTGTTCTTTATACTACTATATGTATATAGTCTTGAGAATTTATTTCGATATTAGAAGTTTAAATTTTTCATTTAGCACTATCTATTATAGATTTATCATAATTTGAGACATGTTAAGTTTTGTCAATTCAACGTTAAATGCAATTTAGGACAAATTCCGTAATTTTTACAAATACTTTTCATGCCTTATACCACGTTGAATTTCAAAATATCATGTTTTGCCTGACCACCACTCACCGGACAGCTAAATTTCTTCTCGGAGCGAAAAAATTTATCGCCATTGCGAATCAAAAGAGACCGCTGCGAGAAAAAGGCGACGCGCCGCGACGAAAATAACGTTCGGACTCTCCTTAGGGCATTTCTCTCTTTGCACTCGATGCGCTCGCTCGCGTTATTTACCATGCGGCTCTCTTACGCGGCGGCAGCGTTTTAAAAGAATCGTCCGACGTCGAGCCGACATCTCTATAGCAGCGTTTTACTCTGCCTCGCGCGCGTGCGTGCGAAATAAGCCCCGGAATTAATTCGAGGGAAGGAGTCGAGCCGCGATGAAACATTAGCGTCGCCGAGCGAATCGAGCCATTACGATACGCGTAAATAAGTCCACGGCCGCGCAGTGTGAGTTATACCGCCAAGCCGCGCGTATAATATTGGGAGACGTGATGCTTTTTGAAATTACACTTGAAAAAACAACGCAGCCGCAGCATCGGAAGACGTTAACGAATATATATATAAGTGCGATTTCGCGGCGAGTGACAAGGCGCGCATATTTTGGTATTTCAGGTGTCGCGAGAGGAAACGGTTCGTTGGAGATGGACAGAACCGTGTATTTATAATGGCGGGATGCTAAGCGACGGCACGAATCAGCCGTAGCGTCTAACTGGTCGCCCTTCGCTCGCTTCGTTTTTTACGAGACCGCGAGTGAGAGACTTTCGTCGAGGCGGCGCGTCGTTATTTTTGAAAACATCTGGGACCGGCGTCTCACTTCCGACGATGATGACGAGGAGAAGAAAGAAAGCTGAGGCCAAGGACTCGACGAAAAAGATCTCGGCGTACGCGTGCGCCGTATAATACCCGCACGCCGCCGCGTGTACACTGAGATACAGCCGGAATTATCGTCACTCATTTTACAACCTAATTAAGCCCTCCTGGACGCCGTATTTCAGCGATGCGATATATGCAAGGCAATAATTTGTTCTTCCCAAGAGAGAGGGGGAGGAAGAGAGAAAAAAGAAGCGAGATATATAAGTGGCTCTGATTTTTTTTTCGCGTAAGACGCGCATAAAGGTGCTGATATGTTTATTGCGTTATTAAACGATCTCACGTATATGTATGCGAGTGGTTGAGAAAAAAAAGGAATGAAATATGTTGCTTATTTTTAATTGAGATCGAGAGCTTGTTGATATTTATTGGGGAATTAAAGAGCTTTCTTTTTGTACATGCCGCGAGCGTATTTACGAGTTGGTCGTTTGAATATCTGTTGTAAGCTGATTTTGAAGACGACTTAATAGGGAAATTCACACGACGTACCTATCTAAGTCGTTACGCACAGGGAGTCTAACTTTACTCGGCCGGTTGAAGTATATTTAAATTAGTTGCACTTTTATCTATTCACTTAGAGAAATGTTAATTCTAGCAACGATACGCAAAATAGTTGTATGCAAATAAAGGTGTGAACACGAGGCTTCGTCGTGGTCTAATAAAATTTAAACACTGTATACAAATAATTAAAAATCTGACAATTTATTTATTGAGCGAGAATATTCCATTACTATTGAACTTTACAAGACACATACTGTACGATTAAAAGTATAAATGTCGAAACTTTTCGCGGACTCGGGGTATATTTTTGGAAAAGACGAACGATCATCAGACTTTCTAAAAAAAGGACCGGAATGTAAAATACTTTCGGAAACCCTGCGCGAAAAGAGAATGTACGGGACGCGTGCCTCTTCTCTTCTTTACGACCGCCAGCTCGGCACTGTGTCTCCGTCGCCGGCCAACCGGCCGTCCGCCGAAGGGTCTTTCGTTTTTCCGAGAGAGATGAATGCGGTGACCGTAAACCAAAACACGAATTACACGGGGAGGCGAAAGTCGAAGAAGGTAGAGACAGAGAGAAAAAGCTAAAGAAAGACGAGATAAGGCGCGAAGAAAAGCCTCGCACGGGAGTTTCTTTTTTACCTGGACACGGCGGGCGAAAACTTTCTACTTTCTCCGGCGCAACCCTCGAACACGGGCGAGCGAGAGAGAAAGGAAGAGAAAAGGGCGAGAGAAAGAAAGTCAAAAAGCGGGAAAGAAAATAGGTGAATTCCTTTTTCCCTCCCCCGGACGTGGGACTACTATACGCGCGCGTCCGCACGTCTCGCGAATCGAGAAAAGGGAAGTCGTGCGTGCGTTTTCAGCGCTGCAGCAGCAGCCGTCGCTGCAGCGAGAATAGAAGAAGCGAATTTTTTTCGCTCTCGCCCATAGTCGAAGCGTTAAACTAGTTCTCTCTTTCTCTCTCAAACGCCCGGGACGCGATCGGAATAATTCAACGAATTACGAAAACACGCTCGCGCGCGGTCTGGCCTCATTAGATATTCAGCGTAAAGATATAGTTGCTCTCTCGCTCGTGAGAGAAAGAGAAGGACCAACAATTTACGAGAAAAAGCTGCCCGAGAATAAGAGCCGCCCCCTCTCCGAAGATTCGAGCGCATTAACAAACATGCGCAGCTCGCGGCGGGCGCGAAAAAATTCCCCTGTAGTTTCGCGTTCGAGCAAGCGTCGAGGAAGAGGAGGAGTGAGATAAACATCGCGCCACGGCTAACAAAGGCGTATATTTGCAGGTGAAAATTGCCCGGGTTAACGCGCGCGCCGGCCGTTTTCGCTGAAGCTATGAATTTTTATTCGGGGTTGTATTAACAAGCGCTACTGCGCTTAAATCAACCTGGGATATCTTTTATAAAATGCTAAAATACTTTACGCCGCACACGCTTAAAAGTTATAATTAGTTCTTATATTAAAAATGAGATATATCGTCACGTGTAACGTCGTACTGGTGCTATAGAGAAAAACGAGTGAATGTATATCTTATATATCTATTGAAAAACTGCAGATCCCCTCTCCGATGTAACGAAACTTTTTGTGTTCCCGCGTACAACAAAGCATTCTTTTGATCCGACGAAAAGCTATAAATCACACTTAATTACGAGGCGCGCGCGAGCGCACGTTAGTTAATAAATAACCGCGCAGTTCATTTATAAGTGCGTCATTAAGGCGCTCCCCGAGCAAAACACACCACGACGGCAGCGGCGGCGTCTGCTGAAGTCGTGCAAAAAATTCAGTTCAGTCGGTTATTGTTCAAAGGAAAGAGATACGCCTTGCGGCCACCGCACGCCGCGTTCCTTTCCTACCCCGCGCGCGCGTTTTCTCCGCTTCCGTTTCATACTCCCTGCGCACGCGCACGTGCATACTACTGGCAGAAAAACCGCCCATACGTCGGGACTTCTCACGCGCCCTCGAGGACCGACGGAACTTTCGTTTCCTATTCGACTTCTCGTTTTTTCTCCCCCTTTCTTACAGCCTATATGCGTACGTAATACTGGCCGCACGCACGGAAGCGATAACGATCGCAGCAGAGAGGAAATCTAAGAGGATCGCCGTTGCCCCCTTTTGCGCGACGCAATATGGCGCGACGTCCTTCGAGAGAAAGAAAGAAGAAGAGATAAGGCGGCCGCTGCCGCCGCTTTATCGCGGTGACTACAATAGAGGCTTGATTAATTTTTTTCCTTTTCTGTTATACGCCTTTTTCCCCGACTCGGCCGCTTTTCCCTCTGCGAGTCGCCGCCGGCCGGCCGACGGTTTATTTACGACTGTTTGTGGCGCTTTAATCGATTTGAGTTTAAGGATATAAGGCTCAATATAAATCTGCTGCTTTCTTAAGGCAAGAAGTTACTTAATCTAACTTTCTGTTATATTGAATAGTACGAGTAAATATACGAAGAAAGGGAATTCATTAATTGAGGTACGATTTTTCTTCCAATATACAATCGAAGGATTTATTAACATCAAAGCTGGTATTCAATAATTTAAGTCTTTACAAAGTATTTATGTCTAATCGTATACTTATTGTAATTTACAAGGGATTTTTTAAATCTAGTACTTAATCTGCAGTCATATATTATTATATTAACTCTTAAATATTAAATATAAAATTTTGTATACAAAAAAGATAACTACACTATTGAGTTATCCTAGAAATGAAGCCACCAGTGGTGTTGTATCAAAATCTCATTTTGAAAAGCCTGAAATTCTAGAAGGATAGTTCTCAAAAGTACAATATAATCGGCACACCATCTGGCGGTTTTAGGGCTACACGAGAGCAAGACAATACAATATTTCTGCGTAATTATTATCTCGCCTTTGTAAATTCTTGAAAATTTATCTCTTGTCTTGGTCTTGTCAGTCAATATGAAAAGTATTATTGTATTTTCTTGAAATTGGAGTTATGCAGATGTGTAACAGTAAGCGAGTTGATTATTTAAAAAATGCGCGTCACTGACCACCCCGCCAGGAATACTTATTCAATTGATAAAGGTGCCTTTTTGTGAAAGTTCAATAATTGTTTTTATATTTAGTTATTATGATTATTTCGATAAATTATTACGATTAGAAAATGTTAAATTATTTTCAATACAAGACAAGATTCTTTACATTCTTGACACCACAATCTTGATATTGTATCAAAAACTGTACATAAATATTGTATCGATTATTGTCTTGAATGTTGAGGCAAGACAATACAATATTAAAATTAATCTTGCTATATCGTGTAGCCCTTTTTCAATATGACAAAGTAACATCACTGCTCCTATATTATTACAGTAACAAAAGTATAACGACGAAAAGCATTCCAACATTTAAAATACATACAAATTATGATTCCTTATAAATAAAAAATTTCCTAAAAATAACATACGTATCAATATTTGACTAAAAGAATCTACACTTTAGTCTTCAATGATACTTTTGAAAACAATAAGATTATAACAGTACTTCAAAGGTCAGTCTCGACTCTCACCTAACTCTGAATCCATTACCTACAAACATAAACATCAAGCAGTCCTCTACGACTATATCCTATCAAGTGTATCCATCTAAACCCGCGACAACGCCCTAGAAGGACCACCCCTACAGACATCAGCCGATACCTCGGACACACGCACAGCAAACGATCCACACGTACACACCCATGACCCACAAAGCAGCGCAGTTAAAAAACACCAACAGCATTATAAGTACACCTCTCTCACCTTAATACAGCTGTGTACACTGGGCTGCTAGCAGAGGGTGGTGCGGATTGGCCGTGGGGTGATCGGGGGGGCTCCGGTGCAGGGCGTACCCCTAGTTGCCCCCGTCGGGGCCCCCCTGCTGTTGATGCGCCGCCGCCGCAGCAGCAGCCGCTGCTGCCGCCGCCGCCTTTTGCGCCTGGGCCTGCTTCTCCTGCTCGTTCAGCTCCTTGATCGCCTGTATCTCCTTCTTCAGCTTCATCCGCCGATTCTGAAACCAGATCTTGATCTGCCGCTCTGTCAGGCAAAGCGCGTGCGCCATCTCTATTCGCCTCCGCCTGGTGAGGTAGTGGTTCGTGTGGAATTCCTTCTCGAGCTCCAACGTCTGGTAGCGCGTGTATGTCTGCCTGCCGCGTCTGCGTAGGCCGTTCGCTCCTGCAAAAAGAAAGAAACAGAGATGGTTAGAGATGAGGCAAGTGTGTGTATTTGTGCCGCCAATGATAACCGACTCCATTAGGACACGATCTCATTAACGGAAACTTTATATAAGGGGGAGAGAGGGACACTCGATTCCACCGGGGGCTTTCTTCCTTTAGGCCCGCGCTCGTTTCGGGATATACTCTTTCCCCGCTGCTTCCTCGTCGTTTGTTTTATTTTTGGGAGGCAGCAAAAGGCTCTTTTTTTCTCGCTCGGCCAGCGCGCTAAATAGCCTCGCGGCTAATTTGTTGCTGTATTTATGGCTATGAAATTGTCTGTGTGTGACTTTGCCGCGCGTTGTAGATGAGGATTTTTACATACTCACACGAGCGTGCGGCTTTCGTTATTACGTCTGTATTTTTAAGAGGGGGACCTGTTTCGCTGACTTTAATGGCCGCTTCCCGCGTGTGTATATAGCCATTGACATTGTATTCGGGGGAACACGTGTTTCGCTTCTTTACTGCTCGTTAAATGCCGCGTTATGAGCAATCTCGTTTGTGTAACGATTTGTTTTTAAGATTAACAGCATTCTTTAATAAAAAAGAAGTGTTTATAATACTAAATTAACCATGTAATTAATAAAATACGTTATAAAAACTAAAATAATATTAATTCTCATAATAGCTATATAAAAGGAAAAGTAAAAGAAAAACATTCCTAAACAAGTCATCCCGGAATTCACTTCCTCTGGTATACCGCTAAACTCCAGAATCAGCGTCGGGATATTCCCATTCCGCAAAAGACTCCAAGCGGGCTAAAAGACCTATAATACACCGCTACGATATCGTCCATTCGGCCGACCAGCAGAGCACCACTTCTCCCGTCCAACATACATATATACACGAGAATTTTCGAGACTACTCAGTTCCGCGCGCGCGTACGCCGAAGTAGGTGTAAATGGTGTTAAATAAAGTGCGCGCGTATCGTCGCACTCGTGGCCGCGCGCGCGCGTGGGCGGATAGAGAGCGAGAGAAAGACACGAGGAAAAAAGCAGCTGTGCGAGAGCGAGTGCGAAAAAGAGAGGGAGAGAGAGAGAAATGTGCGCGCGGCACTGAACAGCCACTTGGGTGCAGTAGCGGAATAAGCCCCGTCCTGGGGGGAGAGCGCGAGCAGGCGAGCTCACCTTATCGGCCGTTACTGCCTCGTAAAGCGCCCGTTTCACCTCTGGCACACACACCGCCGCCGCGGCGGCGTGGATTGAGCCGGCGCGTATACGAGAGAGAGAGAGAAAGAGAGAGAACCACATGCCGCGGGCCGCAGAGAATGTAGACGTGCGTATATATATGTATGAGTGTGTATGTGTACATGTACAACCCCTTTACGGGTAGCGAGAGCTACTTTTTTCTCCCCGCAGACCTCTCTATTTCGGACCGAAAGTGTTGCGAGTCGAGTGCGCGTCCATTTCCTTCAATTTCGCACTTTCTAATTTGATTTTTTTTTATACCTTCCCAAGCTTTCGCACCTCCGTAGCGGATCCAGATTTTCTTTTTTATTAACTAATTAATAAGCGTGATTTTAGAAAAGAAGAGGTTTTAGAGAAAATTTAGAGAAAATAAAGAAACCAAGAATTACACTTTTTAAATTCGGTTTATTTTATTCTAGTAAAAAGAAGTTTAAAAGAATTGAATTAACTTCAAATTGGTTCGTTCTTTCAAACACGCTTACAGAAACTTATATATAAAACGAAGGAAAGAAAAATCAATATATTTAACCGTAACTAAAAATCGGGAAAAGAAGCGAAAAATCCCGGTGTATATTTGTCTCCTCACCCCCCATCCCTCGGCCAAGCTCTTCCCATTATTAAATCACATATATCAATTGGCTCGTAGAGGAAGCGAACCCCTTTAAAACAATTAATTACCGAGCGTGGCGCCGGGAGTTTCGTATATAGCCGAAGCGAGCGCGCGCACCGAAAGAGCCAACGCGTGGGGAAGGGAGCGAAAGAGACTGGAATCGGAAATCGGCGAAGAACTCGAAAAGCAATGGCCCATTATCTCGACTAATATACCCTCGTGATTCGTAATTTAACGAGGAAATTACGAAAATGTAAATCGTCCGGTTCCCGATAAAAAAAATTCCTCACCCCCCCGTCCATCGCTTATATATACCTACAATGCTCGTAAAAAACAGCAACACGTTAGGGAAGGGAGAGGGCAAACATGATATAAACAAAGGGCGAAAAAATGTAGACGAATCACCACCGGGGCATGCAGGCGATGAACGCGTCATATTTACAATGGTATCCGCGCGTCGATCTGTTATTGGCACGCAGTACAGGCGAAATTGCGAGGGTGGAATGCCCATAGAGAGCCGCCGCGTTGCAACGTGCTCGCTGGTGCACGAAATATTACGAACGGAGTTCATATCGCCGACGAGCGAGCGAACGCGCGTCATGTTTATTATCGCTGCGCAATCAAGTGCGAGCACGCGGCTTGGCGTCCAGCCGACTATACATAGCTACGCCCGAGGCTTTTCTTTTGCGTATAGGGCTATTTTTTCCTATTGTATATATTATGCCGAGAGGTCGTGAATGCAAAGGTTTACTTTCAGAAAAGGGGTCTTAATTTATTAATGTTTATAAAGTTAAAATAAATATACTTTGTGAATGATATAATGGGGAAATTTAAATAAACGCGTCGGCATGAAATTTTGTTCAACATGCAGACTCAAAAGTTGGCGAACATTTGTAAAACAACAAGTGTAATTTGCATTTAGCAAGCGGCGCTTTGCATTTTATCTAAAACACTTGCTCGTGGTTCTTGCTCGTTTTTACCCCCATAATCTTGCTCGACAAAAGAAAATCGTCAATAAACAACAACCGCTATTATAATACCACGAGTGCTTCTATTTAAGATAAATTCCCTCTCCAATAGTTTATTTATCACAACGAAACTTTCACTTTCTCAAGCTACATCGTAACATTATCTCAACCCCTCGTATCCCCCTCCACTGAGCGCCGCGCGTAAAATTAAACGCTAATACAAAAAACCAATTTAAGGGCTGGAAGATTATCATGACGCGGTGTTTATAAGGGTTATTTGTCAAAGCCACCTCCGGCATCGTCGTCCCCTTCCAAAAGCCCTCGGGTGAAAGAGAGAGAGAGAAACTGGAGCCGCTCTCATTCGAGCCGACTGCCTTGGGGTGGATATCTCTGCGCTACAACGATAGACTTCCGAACTTATAAATAAAAGAGGGTGGGCTCTCTCCCAATTAAGCCGTCCTCATACGTCTCCGCAAAGTAGAAAATGTGACAGGGCAGGCCGCCACCCCCACGGCTCTCTTTCTCGTTACTCCAGTTCCTCGAGGAGGCTGGCTTAGAGACACACCCTCCGTTTCTCGCTATCTCTCACTTTTTTTCTCAACGCTCATCGCGACGTCTCGCGAGATACACGCGGCGAAAAGTTCGAGTGCTACTGGTGTATATGTATTATGTATGTAAAAGGGAGGAGGCAAGAGACGAACGCGCCCTTAACCGAGGGGGTGGATGAATTTCGCGCTGAACTCGCGAAATAGCACGCAGTCGTCTCGGGATAAGAGAAAAAAATGAAGGGAGAGAATATAACGTACGGCCATGCACGCGTAGCTTCTTACCTCCCCCGCTGTATTTTCTTTACCCCCGCGGATGGCGTTTTCTTGCCCCCGAAAATTTCTCGCGCCGCGAATAATCATTCCCTCCGCATATGTATGTATAGGTATATAAGTACGGAGAACGTTCGAATAATTCGCTCGGGCATTAGGAGGCCGCCCGCGGCTTTACGAGCGGTCGTTTGCGCGGCGAGAATGGGCGACGAAGAGGGTTGTGCGCGATATCGCAAACGATTACGGATAACTATGTGTGTGTTTATACTGAAAGTCAATGTGTACACCATTTTTAATACATCACATGTAAATTAATGGCCGTTCGACGAGGCCGTTACCGGGAAGGGGGGGCTAAATCTCTTTATGCTAAGTGAGGTTTTCGCGCGAGCTTTCCTTAAGGAGACGTGAGAGCTTTACGGAATGTGCGATGGGTGATGGGGTGGAGTGGAAGTCTTGGATGGATGCGAGTTTAGTGTTGGTATTGATTTTACTGTCGCTAATTTTTCTCGAATGATACTATTTCCGTTTATGTGTAATAAAAACAATCAACATTTTTACTTAAAATTATTGCAATAATATTTATATAAATATATGCATTCCTTATGATTTGAACACTATAATAAAGTAATAATATTTCACAGCAAGTAGTTAAAAATCAAAAGTCGATTACGCCAAATTTATTAGACGCATGATATTAGATTATTACGATATCATTCTTCAAAAGATAGAACATGGAAGCGATAAAATTTAGTCGCGATACAATGTACTATAGGACATTGCACTCTTTTCCCCCTCCGACATCATGAGAATTTTTCACAATGGCCCGCGCGGCGCGCTCGACCCACCCAAAACGACCCGACATGTACACACACGCCTGCGCACACGTGACTCCCGGCCCCATTCACATACATATACGATAGCTATATATAAGGGTAGCGAATTCACTGTACCGGCAGCCGAGCTCGCCGCCAAGTCTAATAAGCGAAGCCAATACGTTGATTGCTGGCGCTCGCGCTTGGGAAGAAGACATACACACACATACAAATTTTCAGCGATAGCACACCGAGCCAAGCGCGCTAACGACCATCCCTTACGTCGGCTTCTTCTTTCGCTTGGGGAAGATTTCTCTCTCTCTTGGGCTAAAGCGGATCATACCGGCCGAAGCGAGCCAATCAAATCAAAGTAAGTGAATTGCCCGCAGGGATGGAGTGTGTTCTCTAGGCGAAGCATAAAGGGATGCCTCTCCTCTCGCGGGATTTGCCAGGACTCTGAGACCGAGGCCAAGGCCGCGCGTCGTATCCTATCCTATAAAGCCTAGTACTACTAATACTACTAGGCGTGCGCACTGCTGAGAGTAGTATCGCTTTTTGCCGGGTCGGATTATTAGTGGAAGGCGTAGGCATGCGTCTTCGGGGTTCGACGTCGTCGTAAATCCAGCGATCGGCGAGAGCCGCGTATAGCTTACGAATTTCTTGCCGCGCGGCGATGTGAATTAAGACGCACGGGGCCACGAGCCGTCGCTACGGATATCTATCTGTCTGCGTCGGCTTTCATTATGTAAGGCGTAATGCTGCGTGTACGTACACCCTGCGTGGGTTTCAATGCTGCCGCTCTCCGTGTGTACGTGTTTTTAGCGCGTGTGTATGTAGTAGAAGGAAAATCGATCGGAGCATTCGGCAATTACATTACTGGGTAATGTCGGCGGTGGTGGCGGCGTCTGGGTGAGGTGATTTATGGCCGCGTTTTCATCAATATTTGAATTTTTGGATTGACTTTTTTTCCCAGAGAGAGAGGGGGAGAATTCTGCATCCCGCAGAAGCCTGTTAACGAGATTACGTTCGGAATAATGTTTTGCTAATGCGATGAGATGAAAGAGAGAGAGAGAGAGTTGAGTCTGGGTTGTGAATATTTAGATGGCTGGTGATAATTTTGTGAATTATTGATTGTGGTGGTTAGGTGGAAAGTGATAGAATTTTGAAATCTTGATGAATTATTCGTATGATTACTGTGGCAAATGATTACTAGTTACTGTCACATAAACGTTACCGTCAGTTATTTTTTCTTTAAAAAAGTAATAAATCTAACGTCCCGAAATTTCAAACTTACATCCTGGTGAAATATATATCTATACCGCACTAAAACCTAAATAAACTTCCGTTTCGCTAATGTGTTTTCCTTAAAGGAACCGCTGGTGGCAACCAATCCACGAGAACCCATAAATCTCATAGCGCGCAGCCAAGCCCTTCGCACCCACTAAACTCGAAATTAAGCATTTTCCTACTGCGCGCTCACCAAAAACCCATCCACAGACCCGACTTGGAAGCTTTATTACTGTCTCGACATCGATATGCAAAGCTCGACTATTTTCTCGGTACCCTCGAAGCGCCTCCATTCCTCTTATTCTCCTCCCCCTTTACGTATTAATGCGTAGCGGCGTGGCATTACATAAGTGACGAGCCGCCCTCTCTTTCCTTCCTTAATTCTTCCTCGTTTTTCTCCCCCAACCACGCCACGCGCGTCTTCTTCTTCTTCCTCCGGTTCCTTAGTTAAGGAAGCCAGGCGATACCGCGGTAGTACCATTGCTTTCCTCGTTAACTCCGTCGTAAGTTATTAATTACGCCTGACTAACTGCCGCCGGCGCTCCAGCTGTGCCGCAAGCCGTGCTTGCGCGTCCTCGCTCTACTCTCCTCCCTTTTCTTCGCGAAGAAGGAGAGAGAGAGAGAAGCAAACTTTCGAGCTTCCTCTTCTTTTGCTCCGGGGCGGCGGTGTTCTACGCGGGGGTAAAAGAGAGCCCGAGATAGCGGCAGAGAGAGAAAGAGAGAGAGAGTAGGTATAGTATTGGGGGATGGGCCGACCAACAGTCACCGGGGCGAGGGAGGGAGAAGAAGAGAGAGAGAGAGTAAGAGCAAAACTGAAACCGGGGTTGGGTGATGGAGAAAAAAGCGGTTGAATTATTGAAGTTCGTGCTTCGTTCTTTTTGTAAATTAGATGATGTTTATTGCAAACTTGTTGAAAAATTGTCGAAGTTTAAAAAGTAAAAGTCGATTACGTTTTTATTTGGTTCCATCCAACAATAAATACATAATTCAGAAAATAATAAATGAGAATCACGTTATTAATTTTTTATGAATTTACATGATGAAAAGAATTATTTTATTGCTTGTAGTTTTAGAAGATAAAAAAAGATACATTCAATTATTATACTTATTAGAGAAATAAAGTGCAATAAAACAAACAAAAACTCGACGAAATAGCAATAAAATAAATTTGAAGTATATACGAAATAATCGAGACTATTTATTTTCTCCGCACGCACGCGGCATAAACTTGTTCGCCGAAACTTCACACAATCCAAAAATGACTAACGCTAAACTTGAACAGCCATAAAATACACACACACGCACACATATAAACGTTCGCTTTGGCTGGTGCAGGGTACATAAAGAAACGCTGCAAAAGTTTATTATCCGCGGTGTGTTCGTATTACCCCCTTCCTCCTTCTTCGCGCGACACTCGAAAAAGCGAGAGAGCGGAACGGCTCTCGTGGAAGAAAGCCGCGAAAGAAGGCGAATAACTCACCGGCGCGCTTCGTGTTTCTTATTCTCGTGGATCAAGCGGGCCGCGCGCGCCATGGAAAAAGACGAAAATCCCTCTTTCTCTGTCTCCCCCTTTTCTCTCTGCCACTTTTTTCCGAAAGACGTGGAGCGCGAGCGAGAAAATAAACGAGGGGAAAAGTTTAAAGACGCGAGAGAGAGAGAGAGAGAGAGCGAGAGCGCGGGGGAGAAAGAAATAGCCCAAAGAAGCGAGCGACCGAAACTACGTATATATATATAGAGAGAGAGAAAGAGAGAAAGAGAAGGAGAGAGAGAAAGTGGCGGCGGGCTGCTATGGTAGGGGAAGAATGTAGCGAGAGGGACGCCAGGCAGTAACTCACGCCCCCGAGAGGATTACCTACCTTAGCTCTCTCGCACGCGCGCGCGGGCCGGAGCAGAGAGAGAGAGAAGGAACGAACGAAGAGAGAACGAAGGAGGTGGAGGCATGGTAGAAGGAGGGAAGAGCGCGCGCAAGGCGAGTTGAGCTACGGGCTCGCTGCGTAGCTACGCGTTTCTCATACCGAGTGTCTCCGGCCTCCTCTCTCCTTCGCAAACAAGAGTTTGCGCGCAGGAGGAAAGACGTAGAGTCCTCGCGTGCGCCGCGTCCCGGGGAAGAAGACGGTGCACAGACTTACGACACGCGAACGAGTTTCGTCTTTCGAGCTGTGTCTCTGTCCCTCTGCGCGCGCCCGCGTGCAATAAGGCGGTGCGCAAGGTGACGGCGTGCGCGCACACGCGGCTAAGGGAAACCGAGGGGACCGAGAGTTCTCTCGGCTGCTAAATTATCGCAATTATACGGCTTTTGCACGATATGCGGCGCGCCCTCGGTTTAGTCGCCTCTTATTCTCTCTCTCGCTCGTTTTAGTACCCGATGCGGACAATCGCCACCGCCGCCGCCGCGTCCGGTTATTTCAGCGGGATGGCGTAATGATATTATCGCCGGTTTAAAGGCGATATTTTAGGGCTGGAAAATGTAACTCACGTGGAAACCGTGAAAATGGAGGTTTAACCGTACTTTTTGATCGTGTGAAGGCCATTTATTTTTCAGATTACTGATTTATGGAGTTTGAAAATGCCTTAAAGTAATTTATTGCCTATATAACGGAAATTGTTTTAGCGATAGAACAAAAATGATTTAAAAAATTTTTTTAGAACATCAACCAAAGATTGGATCATTATTTTTTAGATGTATTCGATTTCCAAAGACGTCATGAGCTAACGAGGGGGGTAGCCGACTGGCGTGTCTCCTTTTATCACTAATGCGTCTCGAAAATGTCGTTGCTCGTTTGCGGAGTGAAAGGATCTTTCGAGGGCCTATACACCAGGCGATTTCCAGGTGCAGCTGTGCGCGGCACTGTATCGATACCACGCATCGATCGCGAACGAACAAAGCGCGCGCTGATCGTGTCATCTGAATGGCCGCTCTCGCCCTTCCCATCTGCATAAATAGTTTCGTAGCAAAAGAACAAATCTTCGCGTAGAATACAAAGTGAAGTCTCTACGATACCAGATGGAATACCTATAGCATTGATGTAGTTCTTATATATTTTTATAGTTTTGGCGCGTATTTCAAGCGAGATCAGAACGGTAGATTAGTTTTCTGGGTTTGCAGGTGAGAACAACAACGCTGCTATGGAGAAAGGCGCGAGGTTTAAATTGAGTTTTAACAGAAAATTAAATCTCGTTATTTATGTTCGAAAGTCGTGTACGTTAAACCTATAGAGAGCTGCGAGGGTTTGGATTAGAAAGGATTTCGTAACTGTGCTCTCATAATTGCTTAATAATTCCGAAAGCATATCAGTGATATTATTTGTGTTATACGACTACTTCTTGTTTTCTTCTACGAACGAGTGTCATTAAATACTAGTTTGCGATCAAGTGGCAATTTCAACCACCGGTGGTATGCAAATGCGAACCAGCACCCTCAACTCGCATTTTCCAGGAAAATGCCGTACGAATACAGTAATATCAGTCAAATACACGTCGATCGGCGATCATTTTACAAGAACACGAAATTCCAATTTCGCAACTATGAACTCGCATGTCACTTCTCGCATGCTATACTCATGTGAAACGAGTAAATCTCGTAAACACCTCCTTCCAAAGCGCGTATATTTCATCAAAACCACGTGCAGGCAACATTCCACGAAATTCTCATGGCATCAGCTGGTCACGTTGACGCACGCCTTCGAAATCCCCGATCGCTCCTCCCGTATCGATTGAAACATCCATCCAAAAATAATTAACCGCCCAAAAGAGAGACAAACGTCCCCTCGCACACACAACCAAAAAAAAGACCGTCCGTTTGATATTCCATGAACGCGCCGGAGACTTCCCATACTATACCTCTATAAGCATTTCTATATACCATCGCGACATTACGCAACCACGAGAGTAGAGCCCCCTGAAGAACCGGAAATACCCATATAGCAACGCGCGTCCGTCTCAGCTGCTCTTTTGGCTTTCACCGAAAAATCCATGCGCCGGGTGTATATATACATATACATAGATACAGACGCAGCATCGGAAGCGAGTTATGCGCGATGCGGACAAGAATGTAGCTGCCGCGATCGCTGGCGTAAGTCGCGCGGCCGCGCATAAGTCGGCCGGCGTAAGAAGAACGAATGGAACTTTCTTGAATAAGATATCGGGCGAAGGTGGAGGAGGGAGCATGCGACTTTATATATACAGCGCGCGCATTTTTGCATCCGAGGAACGCCGCAAGCGATGCGAAAGAGACCGGACTCTCTTTCTCTCTCCTACGCGTTATATCTCGGTTGGCTGATGCCGCACATGCGAGAGAAGGTGGAGGAAGAGAGGTCGGATAGCCAGGCAAGCGAAGAAGGAAGAAGAGAGAGAGAGGAGCAGTTTTTTTAATACCGAATAGTATTGCAGGGCTGAGAGGGAACGAGCTCTCGTCGTTATTTCGCTTATTGCCTCTCGCGCGTAATCTTATGGCGCGGCTACCGGGCGACGCGCCTTCGTATGCGTGCGTGAGCTCGCAGGGCGAACCGGTTACTCACGCGAGCGTTTGTTTAATGCCGAGTAATACTTTTCGATATCATCTTTTGTTCCGAGGCTGTAATACTCTTATACCAACAGTCGAGTAGCATTTAAAAATAACTTACTATATTCGTTGAATAAACCAACACGCGTATAATAATATATTTTGAAAAATTAAACGTTTCAACGTAACCGTGAACCGTAACTTATTAAACCGTATATACATTTGCTTCGTTCATAATACCGTACAACACTTGTGCGCGCCTCCCTCTCAGCGCGCTAATCTCATAAATAGCGCCCACGGTGTTTAGTATTCATGTACGCGCGCATCGTCTAGTCGAGCGCGTCAAAATAAGTCGTCGACGCTCGATTTACATTCGCGCAAGAGCGCGGTCGATATTGTACATGGTACTGCCTTGACGACGCGCGCATCTTTAGACAAGGCACGAGAGAGAGAGAGGCGTCGGTTTATATAAAAGTCGAAATTTCCCTAGAGGGCTTGCCGCATATATATCAGCCAGTCCCCGCAGCGGAAAGAAGTTTCGCCTCGAGAGTGAGAGACTGAAGTCACTTTGTTTCGCGAATGGCATAGGGAGCTTTTCTTCTGTTTATATGTATAGACATTTTTCTCGGAACTCGACGGCTGCATTTGTTAACGAAATGAGAGGGGTAGACGATCTCTCCGTTGATTTATGTTATTTATCTAATTAATTTACAACGTAGTTAAGAAAATTACATTGAATTTCCTTTAATTAAAGTATTATACCACCGTGGTAGCTTTGGAAATGAATTTTTATAAGCAAACCCACGACGTAAGTCTATAACGCTACATTTATACAACGAGGTAGCACGAAGGCGTCTACAGGAAAAACTGATTTAATCTAGCGATCTAACTCCCTCGCACGCGCGCGAGCAGCCAGACGCGCAAAAAGACGCGGAATTTCCACTCGGCAAACATTCGAGCCCATGTTATTTTATTAATTTCAATCGCAAAAAATCCAGCCGTGGCACCTTTATCTATTCCACTTAATCGTACCCCTCGCGTATACACACAGACACGCGATCTATCCACACATCGCAAAAAATCCATCCCTCGCGGCAGCGCAAGCGCGCGACGTTCTCGCGTGATCTTCGAGAAATTTAATTAACGCTCGCGCCGCTGTTCGCCACTCCTTTTCCTCGTTTTTTCCTCCCTCTCTTACTGGGCCCGCGCTCTCTTTTCCCTTCGACCTCCACCTCCGCCTCTAGGCTGCAAAACGAACGAACAGCTGCTCTTGTTCCCCTCTCTCTGTCGCGGTAATTGTAATGATTATGCAAAGACCAGAGAGTACACAGACGCGCAACGGTGCATCTCTCGCGAGCGAGCGCGTTTTTAACCGAGTGAGAAGGGGAGAGGAGAGAGAAAAGAGAAGAAGAGAAAGAGAGGAAGGTGGACGCGAGAGCGAGCGCAAAAGGAGCAAGCGGAGAGGTAGATGGTGGAGAAGATGGCATGCAAAAGAGGCTTTCGTAGGTATATAAGCGAAGCGAGCCGGTTGTAAGGCGACACCTCGGCTCTCTTCGTCCTCCCCGAACCCCACCTCCGCTCTCTTCTCTCTCTTTTTCTCTCCTCTCTTTCTAATGCCTTTTTCTCTCTTTCGCCTCGTCTCTTCCCCCTGCTCCCCTCCCCCCTCTCTCCGCCACATCGCAGGCCATCCCTTTTCCTCGATGGCGTCTCGTCTCGCTCTTTTTTCTTTCGTCTATACTAGTAATTCCTTTTTTTCGCTTTCTCCTCTGGCGCAGGGAGATGAACTGCTGCAGCCGCTGGCGTCCCGTTCGCCCCCTGTGTGTCCCGTGGGGGGATTTTCATTCGTCTTTTCCGACGATTTCTCTTTTTTTCCCTGCGAGACCGGTAGTCATTCTACTATTTTTTTCTTCTGGAATTTCAAAGGTTAATCCGCTGATCGTCCTTTTTAGGGCTTCTCGCAATTTCCGTTTTATATGTGAATGCAGATGCTCGCGCGCAGAAAGAGGAAATACCAAAAACAGGTTGTTGCTCGATTGTGAGAACGTTAATATACGAGAAATTCCGGACTTTGTTTCAGGATATTCATTGTGTCGATGCATGAATCGAGATAAAAGGGCGGGCTAAAGATCGCCGTAGAAAGATTAGTACCTAAATATATTTTTTTACAATTATTATAATAATAATTTATGTTTCATAAAATTTTCTTGCATCCACACCATTTTCTGACGCCATAATTCACAAATAAGCATCAATAAACATTACGTCTGATTGTTTTATCCATCAGCGCTCATAAATCACTAAAAAATTCAGCCCAAAGGGATAAAAAAACATAACCTACCACCGACGAGCTGTCCGGTATCAGCGCCAAAACCAAGTCCCATAAATTAATCACACAGCTCGCAACCACCTTCCAACATCTTCTCCGAGAGAATATTTTTTACGTATATCGCCCAGCGGACTCTCTCGCGCGAATAAATCGCGCAGGAGTTCGTTCCCAACCAAGAGGAGAGGAGGGAAACACGTAGTCGCTTCGCTTCTCTGCTGCAGCACCGGCAGCAGCAGCACACGCGAGAAATCCGCGGTCAAAAAGGGAGAAAAACGAGCGGGCGAGAAGTAAAAAGGCGACGAGGACCTCGCACGAAAGAGAGAGAGAGGCATATACAGCATTCCGCGCGCTCAAGTGCAGGTGGTGGGTGCGAAAGAGACGACGACGACGACGGTGTATGCCTGCTTGTGCATCCCCTTGCCTGTATATGTGTGTGGAAGCGAAAGAAAGAGATATATCTGGGGGGACCGTTCGTCTTGCTCGCTCGCGCGAAAGTACGCGGAGCTCCGCGCGCGAATACTACACACGACAATGAGACGACGCGCGTAAGCGTGCATGCGAGGATAGGAGCTGCGGGTTGGAGGAGAGAGAAAAAGAGGGGGAGAAGCCGAACGGACGCTGTGAGGTCGTATATCTGCGTCCTAAAAGGAATTCCAGAATATATTTTACATATGCTTTATTGCCGCCTTATTTCCAACTCTATACGCGCGTTCGTTGGTTATTCGCTCTTGGCCGAGAGTCCAGGCGAGTGGACCTTCGTTTTCTCTCTCTCCTTCCCCACCGAGATCCGCGTCGTTTTGCTTTTTGTCTTTTCTGCGCTCTGCGGTGTCGGGATCTGCTGAATTCTGCGGATTTTGTGAAATATATGGCTGCACGCCGCGGAGTTTATATAATAAAGTCTATAACTGTTTAAATTTGTAATTTTGCGCTGTCGGGGTGAAAATCGTTGGAACATCGATTTCCTACGATAAATTAGTATGGGAATTGTTATTTCGAAAAATTTTCTGTAATAACATGGATAGTGTGGACCGATCGAGTGAAGACTGTTACTAATTTGTAATAGTCCATTCCCACGTTAAGAGAAAACTCCGGGGAACGAAAAGTCCCTTTGTTAACGGACGAATTAACATTCGAATGCCGTAAATCAGCCGTCGGATGACCGCTAATTTTATATGACATCAAAAGAGAGACAGCGAGAGGGAAAGAAAAGGGAAAAGTACGCGTATCTTTACTCCATAAATCTTTCGAGCGCTCACGAGTGTGCTGTATCTTCCTCTCCCGTTGAATACGAAGAGACGGAGGACCACAAAACCGTATATATATACACCATGTGTGTGTGTGTGTACCACTCACGCAGGGACCCCGCGGAGGAAGAATCCTCTCACTCCCTGCGCGATCCCGCCTCGCGCGTACGTGTCACCTGTTTGGAAGATAAGCCGCCGCGACGAGACCTCTAATTTCCATCGCGTGTCGTTCGTCTTTTTCTCCTACCTTCCCTCCTTACTCTCTCGCTGCGTATATATGCGTGTGATAATCCTCTCGGAGAGTGCTGGTCCGGATATCGCGCGCTCGAGCGGCAGGACGAATAATAAATAAAAAAGCGCGAGAGAGACTGGTGTTCGAGAAATAAGAATAACGTAATAAACGCCAACGAGGAGCCGAGAAGAGAGAGACTAAAAATAACCGGGTCGAAGAGAGGGAGAGAGGGTCGGTCGAGTGTATAACGTGGCGTGCTACCGGCACATGCATATAGAGAAATATTGGATGTGTGTACTTATACCTGGGCCGGGAGAACCGAGTATAGGGAGCGGCTTTTTAGTCGAGCCTGAATGCCGGTTCTCGATGGCTTGATCGATTTTCCAAAATGAAGTATACATACGAGCTTTCGTATAATTTATTCGGTGATAAATGAATGGATTTTTATTTAATTTTTCTTCTATTTTTGTTGATAAATGTTGCTCTATAATAGATCAACGAGCGTGTGTTCGGCGTTCGCGCAGTGCGATAAATTTAGCAATGATAAAGAGGCTTTTAATTTTGCTGGATTTATTCGCGCTTTAACGTCGAAAAAAAGGTTCGAAAACACTCTCTGGAAGCTGAATAACGAACGGATTGCGAAAGGATATTTTTTTCCAAACGCGCGCGCCGCGCCATCGGCAGCGCGATCGGCGAAATCGTTAATTCACGGCTATAACGCAAATATTATGATGTCTCCATTCGTGCATTTGAATAATTATCGGATTGGCCGATCGTGTAGCCTGCAATTTACGCTCGTGTTTGGAAATAACGTATACACACATCCACATCGTATACGTATACGTATCGCTCACTAGCCAATAATTCTTCGCCTCATATGACTCATGTAAACGTAGCCGAGCCGTTATTTATGGATTGTCAATGGGGATTTTTGCTTTTGATTCGCGTTCGCTCTCCCTTGGCTATTTGCATAAAGCGCGCGAACTCGCTCTTGCAAACGGAAGTCCATTTAAACTGCTTTACTCGTTAAAGCGCGCCCGCGTATACGTATATAAACAAGGCCCACTCGCCCTATTAATTATCCCTACCCCGACAATGTCCCGCGCCACCGATCTCACTCGTTCTCTCTTAATATTGCGCGGGCGTGCGCACACAGCACGGCTTTATATCGCGAGGAAAATAAAAGAAGGAACTCTCACGACGGTAATCGACACGCGCCCTGTACACGATATACCTAGTTCCCCCGGCGTGGATATTACGGACACGCGGCGGCGGCGTTGGAGTGTAATATTGGTCGATATGAAAAGGGGGAGAGAAGGGGGAGGGCCCGAAAGACTACATTCCGCCGTAATGACTTAACTTGTCTGTGTGTACGCTGCGAGCTAACAAGTATCGGGGCCTAGATGATTTGATAATTCGCCGCCCGTGGGCGGATTATTGAGAGCGATACGAGGTGCGCGATGGGCGCCTTCGAGCTGTGTGCGCAGAGCGCACGGCGAGTCAAGAGAGAGAGACAGAGAGAGAATACGGGGCCGATCGGAAGGAGATACTGAAAAACACGGTCGAGGCGAAAGAGTGTGCGAAAAAGAGAAAGAGAGGGATAAAGGGAATTGGAGAAGGAGCTGTGGTGTTTGTGTGTGTGAGGAGATGAAGAAAGAGGGAATGGAAGATGGAGCACGAATAAACGTATAAATGAGAGGTGTGCTGTGGTTGTGTTGAAGAAAGAATCGGGTATCATTTCATTCGCTTTGTTAGTAGTTCTATTTTTGTTTTGGGAATTGTTCTCTAATAAGTTACTCGAAAATATGTTTGAAGGTATCAAAAGCTATACATAAACAATATAATGACATGTAGCTTCTTAAAATTGTATATACTTTGGTTCAAAATGCTGTTCATGCAGTGGTTATTAATTTTCTGAAAAAAAAAAACCAGTTAATAATTTTGGAAAATGTAGTTTTAAAAAAGCCATAACAACCGGTCAGCACCGAAACAACCTCATCATCCTACAATCAAACTTTCGTTGCCTTGAAATCAGCGCTCTTATAGTATACACACATACACTCAACCGCGCACTCACCCGGAGCGATGCTCGGCCGCGATAGATAGAGCACTCGTGTACGAGAAAATTAAGAGAGAAAAGGAGCGCGCAAGCCAGCAAGAGACGAGAGCAAGATAAAGAGAGATATTAAAAATAAAGAGCAGTGCGCGCGGCGTGCAGCAAAAAGGAGAGAGAGAGAGAGAGAAGGGCAGGCCCAAGATGGTGTACTGCGCGAGCCCCGGGGGGCCCACGTAGTAGTGGGGAGAGCCGGTTCGGGGCCCGACAACGACGACGACGACGCCATCACGCGCGCCGCGGGAACTATGTGATTACGGGCGGGGGCTTCCCCCCTTTTTTCAAAAATCCGCAGCGAAGGGTGGGGGGATAACGATAATAATGACCGATCATTAAGTGCGGATGAAGTTTGCGCCGAGAGACGAGCGGCTTTTCGGCAAGGTAGATATTCGAGGGCATGGAATTGAAACGTTGCCGCGGCGGCTGGATTGCGCCGGATCTGATGGCATAATTGCCCCGGGAATTAATCAGGGGTTCCGGGTTGCGCCCCGAAACTTCTCCGTGTGTAGAGGGCTATATTATGATGAGAATCGTGATTTTTATTATGTAATTAATGTTGGGGGATGTGTGGAGGATGTACATAGAGCTGCACGAGAACAAAACAATACGATACTTCCGTACTTATATTGTCTCGCTCTTGTATATTCTTGAAAATTTCTCTCTTGTCTTAGTCTTTTCAGTCAATATGAAAAGCACTATCGTCTTGTCTTGAAATTCTTGTTCATATTGGAATTACGCAGACATGCAAGAGTAAGCAAGTTGCTTATTAAAAAAAGCCTGAAACCCAAATAGCCGGCGGGACGGGAGGTCCACAGGAAAAAGAGAGTTCCGTAGACGTGCAAAGTTAGCAAGTTCATTGTTTATAAAATTATTAAACCCAAATACCCGGGAGCAGAGGAAGGCACCCAGACGTGAAATAGTAAGCTTTTTAAATAATTGACTCGTTCACTGTCGCACATCTCCGTAGATCCCTTTTTTATTTGGGTTTCAGACCTTTTTAAATGTTTCGCTGCTAAAAATGTTCTTAAATTTAAGAAACTTTAAAGTTACAAATGTTACTGAATTTTAAGAATAATTTAACTGAACGTAA